>JAENPR010001739.1:0-116141 GCA_018135685.1 Themeda triandra | reverse complement strand
CATTTCTATTTCGCATGTTAATTAGGATGGAACCACGTGCAAAACCTTTTCTTCTTTCTTTTTCTTGGACCTAAGAAATGAACAGTAACCCTAAGATGCTCAACTAGAAATACATTTGGTACATATACTGAAGCAATAAGCATTATGAAACTTGAGTAGTCTAAAATACTGTATTTGTCTACGGCATCAATTTGATAAGAATAAATTAATCAAGTGCATGTATACAGTTGATTTACTAGAATATTGGTGCAGAATTTACTAATAACAAGGAAAGAACAAAAAGAAAAAGAAGTGTACATTTGAGTACCTTTTACTGTTTCCCGTGACGAAGGGCTGGTGGGGGCCACATCTTTTACTGTTCCGGCTGGTTGCGAAGGGCCGGTACCGATGGGGGGCACGTAGACTGCAAAGGGCGTCAGGTCGTACCTGATGTAGAAGCTAAGCCCTGCGATGGACACCTCCGACCACTGTACCTCGGCTGCGAAATTAGGGATGTTGTCGATGATCGACGTGGTCAAGTAGGAGCACAGTTCCCTCGGCAAGTCCCTGTTGCACTGTGCGAGACCGTACAGGTTGTGCGTGCTGTTGAACGTCCGGTTGCCCGACGCAATCATCAAGGGCGAGACCACAGCTGCGCTGGCTAGAGACGCGAACAAGTCCTTGCGCGTCTGCCCGAAGGCTGTGGTGTCAGGGACGCCGGCCGCGTGGTTCTGCGTGTAGAACGCATAGCCGTTCGCGATGTCGTCGTTGGCGACGGCGAAGATCGGAGCGTCCGAGTAGCGGAGCACGCAGCCCCGGTAGGCTACGGCGGCGTTGCTACTCGACGGGCAGGCCTTGGGCGCCTCCGCGGAGGCCGCTTGGAGGCACCTGTCGCACTGGTCTGGCCACGGTACGTCGGCCTGGCACATGGCCATTCCAAAGACCGTGCCCGTCAACGACGACCCCACCGTGCCGTTGAAGAATCCGCTGTTGTTGATGGCGCTCGATGGAAGTGCAGCGAGGAACCGGCGGAGGTTCATCTGGTACTGGCCGCTGCCGCTGTTGCTTGATGAGTTCCCGGTGGTGGTGGAGCAGTCCTTGTACCGTAGGTCGTAGGCCGTGTTGTTGTCGTCGTCGGCAGCGCCACACCTTATTTGCAAAAGTGTAAGCGTCACGCCGAGGAAGATGATGGAGGCAGCAATGGAAGGCGGCATGGTTGGGTTGTACTATTTGTGTTGGACTAGACTGCAGTGGAGTGGGAGTTGAGCCTTAGGGTGAGAACGAAGGCGATCCGATCCAACGAGTGGAAGCTCTGTTTAAAGGCCGGCCATTTGCATGCCGCGTGACGGCGACCGACGAGCATACCATTAAATACTGTTACGAAAGCTGGTGTGGATTACAATACACCCTCCGTTCTCTTCTTGGGTGTGTACCGTGATTTTTCATTTCTGTAACCATATGTTGGGCGCGGGGTACCTTCCGAGGCGGGACCAGAAGAGGCGAAGCCACAACATTTACTCGTTACGCATTCAATCATGTTCATGCCAGTCATAATGCATACTGTGGAGTCCGAGGGGACGATAATGCATGCAAGCGGACAAAACAAGCCAGCCACTTGGGTTCTTGTATCCCAGATTTCAACTCTAGTGCCCAATAGAAGATAATCACTACGGGAAAACACGACTTTGCCGACTGCCGACACATTTTGCCGACTGCCAAGGCCAGGGCAGCCGGCAAAGACACGATTTCCCGCCTCCCTTCGCATTGGCAGTCGGCAAATCAAGGCAGTCGGCAAAGGATACCCTTTGCCGATCGCCCGGCTCCAAAGCAGGGCAAACCTAGGCGGGGCAAAGGGCCCTTTGCCGACCGCCCCAATTCCAAGACGGGCGGCAAATCTTGGCGTCGGCAAGGAGGTCTTTGCCGATCGCTGATGGACAAGGGGCCGGCAAACCTAACAGCGTAGGTCAGGCGGCCTGCCAGCGCCGTCTTCTTTGCCGACTGCCACACCGTGAGGCAGTCGGCAAAGATTTCTTCTTTTATTTTTTATTTTTTATTTTTTTTTGGTTACAAGTGTGAGTGTTGTACATTTTACGTGGCCACTAGCTTCAAACTTCATCAAAATTTTTTCCTAGCCTCCACATGTGATAGCGTGATACCTCGAGAAGTTTCGTGATTTTTTGAATAGTTTTTCTATATTCCGTTGATTTCTTTTGTTTCCTTGCATTTTCCCATAATCCAAGTTTGAACTGCAGTGCATGAAATATCGGAACGTAGCCATTCGAAAAATGATATTCATGTTGAAGAGTGTATTTTTTGAGGCCGTGCAGAAGCTCACCCAAAGTTTGAAGTCCTTGTCCACGGAACATGGGACTTTCCCACGTGTTAGAGGTGTTTTTTAATTATATAAAATCCAAACGAAATTCGAAAAATCACGAAACTCGCTGAGGTGTCGTGTTATCGAATGTGGACCCTATGATAAAAATTTGAAAAAATTTGGAGCAAGTTGCGACGTCGGATGTTCAAAACCCCGCAGACCTCTCCACATGTGATCACATGCGAGGTCTCGGGTTTTGAACATCCGACGTCGCAATCTTGCTCTAAACTTTTTCAAATTTTTATCATAGTGTCCACATGTGATAACACGACACCTCCACGAGTTTCGTGATTTTTCGACGCCGTTGGATTTTATATAATTAAAAAACACCTCTAACACGCTTCTGAAAGTCCTTGCCGTGGACAAGGACTTCAAACTTTTGGGTGTCCTTCTCGCACACGGCCTCAAAATACACTCTTGAACATGAATATCATTTTTGGAATGGCTACGATCCGATATTTCATGCACCCGCGCTCAAACTTGAATTATGCCCCGAAAATGCAAGGAAACAAAAGAAATCAACTAATATAGCAAAATATTGTAAAAAACCCCAAATTGTGACATGTGATTTAAAATTACTTATTTAGTCCAAACAAAAAATTTGGAGCCAAAATACTAAAAATTAAAAATATTTGCCGATCGCTAGTATGCATAGCCAAGAAATGGAACCTTTGTCGACCGCGAGGACAAGCGGTCGGCATAAGCATTTCCGACCGCGCCCCGGCACAGCGTCGGCAAAGAGGACACGTGGTGGCCCACATTGGCCCACCTTGCTCGGTCCTTTGCCCGATCGCTACGGCGAGTCGGCAAAGGTCCTTCATTTTTTTGGGCCGGCGCACCGGCCATTCGTCCCAACCCTATCGTCTCCCCTCCCCCACACTCCGCCGAGTCCCGACGCCGCCACACGCCGACGCCGACGCCGCCACCCCCGCCCGCGCAGCCGCCGGTCTCCGGCCCCGCCCGCTTCCGCGCCGGCCCGCCCGTCGGCCGCCGCCGCCTCGGCCCCGATCCGCGCCTCCCGCGCGCCCCCCGATCCGCCTCCTCTTCCGCGGTCCCGCCCCGTCCCGTCCGCCGGTCCCGCCCGTCCCGTCCGCCCGCGGTCCCCGCCGGCCCGATCCGCCCGCCTCCGCGCCGCCCCGCTCCTCCGCGCTCCGGACCGGCTGGCCGCCTCCGCCGCCCGCCCCAGGCCTCCGCGCGGCCGCTCGGCGCCTCCCGCCCGGCGCTGCCGCTCTCGCCGGCAGGGGGAGCGAGGGCCGCGGCCTCGGCGCCGCTCGCCGGCCCCCGCCGCGCAGCGCAACCTCCTCCGCGCGGCGGGTCCGAGACCCTGCCTAAGGTAACAGGAGGCACGCCCCTCCTCCTCTTATTCTCTCGCGCTTCATCTACGCCGCCGACGGCGCATGAGTAGGATGACGCTGTTGGCAGGAATAGCTAAGCATAGCCAACCTCTCGCTAGCTTGTGGATCAATGTTTCACTTTCACACTTTGTACGAAGAAGCGACTCTATCACGTGTCATTTTTAGGCATATATTGCTCATTGTTAAATGTCGCGCCGAAAAGACAATTTTATTAAGCTTTTATTAGGGCTTGTTCGATTATTTAGGAATAAGTCCCTAAAACGATTCCTAATTGGAATGGCTCACTAATTTGTACTATAATATAAGGTTGATAAACTGGAATAGTTCTCTAGCTCTGTTCTAGACTAATGTTTAATTTGTGCCACTTTTTATGACTTGGAATAAATCCGGGTAGAAAGAAGGCTACACGAGGGAGCCCTGAGGTCTTACCTAATGCACCACGATGGCGTGCTGCCCTAAGGTCTAGCTCCGCTTTGCACCTCCATAGCCTCACACTGTGTTATAAGTCATAGAAAAGTTCATCTTAGTACAACTGCTGGCGAAAAACCACCTCTCCTGAGAGGGTTCAGGGTTCATACTCACACTTAGCAGCTTGTTTCATTCCAATTTCTTCATGCAAACTAGTCTTACTTATCTATTGATTATTACTTGACTTTGCTTACCAATCCGTTCCTCAGTATTCACCCTACCCTCCAGGTTGCGTAAAGCCCGAAGGGGAAGAAGAAGAATAGAAGGAGGAAGGAGAAGGGATGATCGTCGACGCCGTACGTTGACGACGTTGGTCTACGCCGTGCACCTCGTCCGCCGCCGGAGAAGAAGGTAAAGGTCCATGTTGTGTTGTTGATGGCCTTCGTGCCTGACGGCCTTCGTGCCTAGATTGTGCATGTGTGGCCTTCGTGCCCTGTATGTGTTGTTTACGGCCTTCGTGCCGTATATGTGTTGTCGGCCATCGAGCCGTCTTTCTTTCTTGCGGTTTTGTGAACCTCCCCGTGCGGGGGAGGTTCTCGCGAAATTTTGTGTTGATATTGTTTTTCTCTTTCTTTCTTTTGCGGTGTTCCCGGAGTAGCTTGGCGACGCCGATTGTCTTCGTCGGGGCCGTGTCGCCGCCACGCCCGCTCGCCACGCACCGGTAGCCTGTCTCCACCGCCACCCTAGGTATAAATATTCACCTCTTTCCTTATAGTTGTTGGTCGTAGATGACGTAAACGAGTTAGGCGTCTCCCCGTCCGAAAGGGATACGCGGTCGTTGGTATGCCGATCGCTGCATATCTCGCGACGGTATCTCTTTCGGATTGTCCACGCTTCTTGGACAGCCCGCGGATGCGTAGATGGGTTAGCCTCCATGTTCCGCTCCCGTCCGAGCCGGAGTTTCGGCAAAGACCTCCCCGTTGTTCTCCGGATACACACTCTCCCCACACCGGGACGTGTATCGGGAGAACAACGGGGAGGTGCTGCCGAAACTCCGGCTCGGACGGGAGCGGAACATGGAGGCTAACCCATCTACGCATCCGCGGGTGGGATTAGGACCTATCCTTCACCTATTAGATGGTAGGAACGCTTTGTACATGCAAATGTACAAGGGCTGGACCAAAAAGAGGCAGAGTCCTGAATGGGTTCATGGTACCAATGAATTCCTGAGTAAAGCATTTGGCCCGACTCCTAAAGGGTCTGATCAGGCGCGGTGCCCATGCAATGACTGCAAGAACCAAAAAAGAAAAGTATTCAAGGATGTCTACAAAGATCTTCTGAAGCATGGATATGTGGCAAACTACGAGAGGTGGATCTTCCATGGTGAACCGAAAGCTACCATTAGAGAGGAGGAGGTTAGAGCACGCCTCGATGAGTTTGAGGGAGATGCCGGCGTGGCCGACATGGTGGTAGACTTTAACGAGGGCCGTGGCAATGAAGGTTTGGTGGAGGAGGATCCGGAGGAGACCGCAAAGGCGTTCTATGAAATGATGTCTTCGGCACAAAGCCCCTTCATGAGAAGACAACAAAGTCCCACTGGATGCCATTGGACGTCTTCTAGGGTTGAAGTCGCAGCTGAGCCCGAGCCGAGACGGATTCAATCTCCCGTTGGCGTGGTGGGCTCCTTGCTTCCGATGACCACACGCCGCCGAAGAGCACGTACGAGTCGGTGAAGCTCCTGCGTGCACTTAAGATGTCGTATGAGTCGATCCATGCTTGTCGTAATGGGTGCGTCCTATTTAGGGGAAAAGAACTAGAGGCAGCAACGCACTGTACAAAGTGCAAAGCCTCTAGGTATGTGGAGGTGGACAAGGGTGATGGCAAGAAGGAACAGTCTAAGATCCCCGAGATGGTCGTACGGTACCTCCCACTCATTCCAAGGCTCCAAAGGATGTTCATGATAGAGGAGTTGGCGAAGCAGATGATATGGCACAAGTTTGGCAAAAGATACAGTGACAAGATGGCACACCCAAATGGATGCCGAGGCATGGCAAAGTACTTCGATGTCCAAGATCCCGATAAAGCTAAGGAAGCTCGGAATGTACGTGTAGCGATAGCAACAGATGGGTTCCAGCCGTATGGAACACATGCGGCCCCGTACACTTGTTGGCCCGTGTTCGTGATCCCCCTCAACCTCCCCCCCTCAAGCCATGTTTGAACCCAAGAACGTGCTATTGTCGCCGATAATACCCGGACACCCGGCAACAATATGGGTGTGTTCATGCGGCCACCGTGGGATGAATTGGAGCATGCTTGGGAAAAGGGGGTAAGGACGTACGACCGAGCTACAAAGAAGAACTTCACAATGCATGTGTGGTATCTCTATTCAATGCATGACTTCCGGCGTACGGCACATTCTCCGGGTGGTGTGTTCATGGGAAGTTCCCTTGTCCAAGATGCAAGGATTCTGTTGTTCACTGGCTGAAAAAGGGTGGCAAGTACTCTTCGTTTGACAAACATCACCAATTCCCGCCAGAGAACCATGCATTGAGACTTGACACCCAACACTTCACGAAAGGCCTTGAAGTCACCAACCCTATTCCTCGATTATGAGCAAGAACAGGTCCTCGCCGAGTTACTGTGCTCTCAAAATGGACAAAGACAAAAAGGCTTCATTGGATATGGTCAAGAACACATGTGGACCCATATTTCGGGCTTGACTAGGCTCCCCTACTACAAGCACCTCCTTCTTCCACACAACATCGATGTGATGCACACGAAAAGAACATCGCCGAGGCACTTTGGGGAACACTCATGGACATAAAACAAGTCAAAGGACAATGTTAAGGCTAGACCGGACGTCGAGGCGCTCTGCGATGCGCACCCAAGCTAGTGATGAAGCCCCCGCTCCGAGTAAGACTTGGAGAAGGGGCCCGGCGGATTACATCCCGAAAAGGCCCGACAGAAGGAAGTGATGCAAAGGATGGAGACGATATTGTTCCCCGATGGGTATGCGGCGAATCTGAGCAGGGGAGTGAACCCTAAGACCGGAAAAAAATTAGGGATGAAGAGTCATGACTTCCACATATGGATCGAGACTCCTTCCCGCGATGACACGTGGATACCTCCCCGAGCCGGTGTGGCGCGTTCTGGCGGAGTTGAGCTATTTCTTCCGCCAGCTTTGTGCCAGGGAGTTATCTCTTGAAGTGATTCGTGACATGGAGGACAAAGCACCTCTGCTGATCTGCAAGTTGGAGATGATCTTTCCACCCGGCTTCTTCTTGCCGATGCAGCATCTGATCCTGCACCTACCACGTGAGGCACGGCTGGGGGGTCCTGTACAGGCCCGTTGGTGCTATCCAATCGAGAGGTGTCTAAAGATTCTTCGGAAAAAGTGTAGAAATAAAGCCAGAATTGAGGCTTCCGTGGCGGAGGCAGCAAGAGTGGAGGAGGTGTCGAACTTCACGAAGGCGTACTATACCGAGAACCTTCACTACATGCATCCACTCCCTCGTTACAACGAGGACGAGAACTTATCGACCCCGAGCCTTTTCGCAGGGCAACTCGGAAGGGGCAAAGCAGTAACCCAAAGACGTTGCAATATTCTCGAGTGGCATGCCATCATGCTCTACTTGTTCCCGAGCCTTGATGAAGTGGTTCCTTATCGAGTGTAAGTTCTCAAAGCACTTGTTACATACGTTGTCAATATCCTCCACCTATCGGTCCGACCCTTCATGTCTTGTTTTTCGGGAGTTCATTCGCAAATTCGAAAAGGAATACGCCTCCTACCTCGTTACAAGAGGAAGAAGCTTTCCTTAAAACCGCCAGCCCGATTTTATTGGGTGGATGCATACAAAGGTAACATCCAACTTACCTCGCTCCATCTTTGAGTTGCTCCTAGGAGCGATTAATGTAACTATCTAAGTGGCCTCACCTTGCGTGCACGCACGGATGGGGAAATGCCCGCCGAATTGAAACAGTTGCTAGTGGCTTCGCACTAGGGTCACTGAATTCACAGTATTTGATGTTAATGGGTATCGCTTTCGCACAAGAAGCTACGAGGACGGGGCGGGGAGGACGGGGGCGGGGAGGGCAACGAGCCGAGGAAGCCCTACAAGCGCGGGATCACGCGCCTCCCGCGCGACAAGCCCACGTTAGCCTTCCGTCCGGTGCTTCGACCCGAGGGAGATAGGTAAGTAACCATTCATGTTTTCAGTTTCTTTTTCATATTCCATGTTGAAAATTGAACTTCGACTAACATTTCTTCTTGTTGGCTTGTGCAGCCGCCGGAAGCATGTGGATAAAGGCTTGCAAAGTCGTCATCCTAATAGCATGCGGGGCCTCATCATTAAGAAGAACTTCCCGGCCTTATCCGGGTAGACGGTGTGCAAAAGGTGCCCCAAAGACGGCCGGACTACTCCAAGGTGGTTCGGAGCTTGATGGAGGAGTTACCGTCACCCCGTCGAGAAGATCAAGAGGGAGTTCTCGGGTGAGTCTTCATCCCTCCGCTTTGCCAATACTACGCATTCAACAAATGTCCTTCAAATAATGAACTGATACGTGATATCTTATTATTGGGGTGGAATGGTTCACGTGCGAGCCGGGCACGAGGCGGAGGCGTCGGTCCACGGGACAAGGTCTCGCGCCTCCGTGCCAAGAACATGTTCTACGAGGCGCACATCCAAGCATGATCGACTACTATGCCGAAGTCCGCCATGAGAAGCTTGACAAGAAGGACGCTTGACAGATGATGCAAGCCTCGAAACCGACATGCCCTATGAGCACTACCTGCTCGTAAGTAGGAAACAATAATTCCGATTCCATTTTGATTCATCTTGTTACTTACCTAAATGCACGTTGTAATGCAGCTTTCCTCGATTGGTGCAAATCGCACGTGGACTGCTGGGAGGCGATTGTGGCCGGGTGGAGAACGCCGCAGCGTACGAGGAGCGCAGAAGAAGTCCGGATATGCCAAGTCGAAGGCGGGGCCGTCACACCACCAGGGGAGCCGCAGCCTCGAGGGTTCATGGACGCATGGGTACCATTCGCATTAATTTGTTTGTTTATTCATTTACGAGTCATTCATTCTCATTACGTGTAATCGTCCTTGTGTTTTCCTCGCAGCGATTCGCATGATGGCCGTGTCATCAACGAGTTCACGGCTTCCGGCCGGCTCACCGGGCGGGCGACAGATCCGAGAACGTCCTACGACCCGGCGCGGGGACCGAGGCGATCACCAACTCGAACATCGCCGAAAACCTCGGGTCCAAGACACCCAGCGGTTCGCGCGCGCCATGGTGACACCTACGACCCTTCGACCGCGCCCGGATACGGACACGCTCATGAGGCAGGAGGAGGAAGCAAGACGGCCGCTACCTCATTGCCCACAGTCATCGACCCGGCCGAATGGCCCCTCCCTTCGTGAGGTTCGTAAGGCCACCCCCGCAGTTCCTCCTCCGCCGTCCCCATACAACCTCGACGGGCAAGCTCCACACGATGATGGCGTCGGTTCGGGTAACTATTCGTCGTTCATTGATTTCACATATGTTGCCGAAGCCTTATATGCATTGTCTAAGCATCGCTTGTGGATTGTTGCAGGCCCAGCTGGAAGAGATACAGAGGCAACGTGAGGCCGACAGGGTGGCCGCAGAGAGAGAGAGGCGGCCATGCGAGCGGCCCATCAGCCAGCGGCCGGCGGAGCAGCGGGAGGCCCATCGCAAGTGATTGCAACTTTGCAGCCGCAGCCCCAAGAAGAATGGTCCGAGTTCACCAAGTCGTTTTCCGCTACTTGGAGCATGGACATCCCGAACTACGTACCACCGCCGCCGCAAGTGACCATCCCTCAACCGCCGCGGTTGTTCTCCCCGCACTCCCTCCACCGCACCTCCCGTACGGACCCCGGTGAGTTTCTAGCGGCCTCCATTGATTTCTCTTGTGCGGCCATCCCTTAGGTACTAATGAGATCGCTTCTCAGTGCAGCCGCAGCCGGCGGGTTCGAACCCGACTCCGGGCAGATGGACATTCTCCACACCACCCAAGTCCGAGTCCGGGCGTTTCACCACGCTCGATGCGTGGGGGTATGGCGCGACACAGCCGGACCGAGCGGGGCTACGTGGCCGACAGGAGCTCCTCACACCACCACAGCTCGGGTGGAGACGGGGCCGGGTACCGAGGCGAGTGAGTGAGTGGCTCCGTGACTTCATGTTAGGTTGGCGGTTGGTGCATGGATGCCACTTTGCTATTTTGTGTGGATTCGTTTGAGTACTAGATGGATGATCGACGTGGTTATGGATTATGTGTGGATTTATGAGACATATATGTGGATTTCTGTGATATAAATGTGGATTTGTGCGATATCTATGTGTATTTCTGTTGTATATTCATATATGTGCTTTGGAGAGTGCGATACGTGAGGCAATGCGGCAAAAACCACAAAAAAAAAGCAGTTTACCCAGCTTTGCCGACTGCCCTGGCAGTCGGCAAAGCTGGGTTTCATGCTGCAAATTTTCCCAGCTTTGCCGACTGCCAGGAAAGGGCAGTCGGCAAAGGGCTTTGCCGACTGCCTTCTTTATGCCGGATATGGCATGTCAAAATAGCAAAAAAAAAAAAAAAAAAAAAAAAAAAAATCTTTGCCGACGCCCGAGTCGGGCAGCGGCAAAGCCCTTTGCCGCTGCCAACTCGGCAGCCGGCAAAGAAAACGCCCGACGCCGGTTGACGGTCGGCGCGTTTTCTTTGCCGCCGCCAAGTAGGCGGTCGGCAAAGGCCTTTGCCGCTGCCGACACGTGGCGGCCGGCAAAGAAGGCCTTTGCCGCCTCGGCCTTTGCCGCTCGCTTTTGCCGATCGGCACGTGAAAAGCGGGCGGCAAAGAGGTTTGCCGACTGCTTTCGGCCTTTAGCCGACTGCCTTCGGCAGTCGGCAAAGACGGCGTTTGCAGTAGTGAATGGAGGTAGTAGATTACACTTCTGTCTCGATAACCTCAAGAGCCACTTTCACACTGCATCTAAGTTCTCACTAGTCTTGCCCTTTTAGGTTTTCTATGATTCGAACTGAAAAGCACTCTGACACCAGTAAGTTTACTGGGGTCTAAGGATGGTGTCGGTGTCTCTAATCTTCTTACTAGTAAACGCATAATGCACATCTAAGCTCGAATGGTGAACCAGAGGACACAAGATTCATACTATTTTAGGCAGAATGTCCCTATGTCCAGTCTAGAGACGCTAGTGTTACTGATTCGGTTTGCAGTAGCGGTCTACAAGCGGTCGAGAGACGGAAGAGTTCCCAAGTCTCTGTGAGTGAGTGCGTGTGTAAGCTTGAAGGCGAGTGAGTTTCGATGCCCTCCATGGTGCACCCTACCTTTTATAGAACAAGCAGGAGAGGTCCTGGTTACACTCAAGAGATAACACTACCGGAATTGAGTTCTTTGCCGTGTGCCCAGAGCACATGGTAAAGCTAGGAAAACACTCCGCAAAACGGTTTGCCGAGTGTTCCATAGGGCAAACACCGCTCGGCACACAAAGTATCGGAGAAGAAGTCTTTGCCTAGTTTTCTTTATCGAACACTCGGCAAACTGTTTTAAGAAAAAAACATCACTGCTCGGACGAGGCTCCCCGCCAGCGCCGACACCACCATCATGCCCGCTGCCACCACCACATCACCGGAGACGCCGCGGGGAGGTCGTCGTCGGAGCCACTGCGGGGAGGCCGCCGTCGTCGTCAGAGCTGTTGCGGGGGAGGCCGCTGTCATCGGAGCCACCGTGGGGAAGCCGTCCTCATCAGAACCGCCACGGGGGAGGCCCGCCTCGCTGGAGCCACCACGGGGGAGAGCCACCTCGCCGGATCCGCCGCGGGGGAGGCCAACCTCGCGGGTACCGCCGCATGGGAGGCCGTCCTTGCTGGATCCGCCGTGGGGGAGGCCAACCTCATTGGATACGTAGAGGGGAAGGGCAACCTCGCCGAATCCGCAGCGGAGAAGGCCAACGTCGCTGGAAGCACCATGGGTGGGATGAAGAGGAGCCGCGGCTTCTTGCCGGCTGTGGAGAGGGAGAGAGGAGGTGCGCCGTCGTGCTTATTGTGGAGAGGGAGAGGAAGATGGAGAGCGGGTGAGAGGGAGCGCCATGAGAGAGGGAGGGGCGACGCCTGCGCTGCCTCCGTCGCGCGCTGAGGGAGGCGCCTGCGTGAGTGAGGGTGGCACCGCTTGCTTGCTGAGTGAGGAGATGGAGCGAGTAAAATGGCCTGTCAAACCCTAAGCATTGTTTATATAGTGCACATAAGTAATGGTCCTAGTGGGCTTCGGGCCATTTTAAAGAGGCCAGTTCAGCGAGTTTGTCGAGTGCACCCACTCAGCAAAGCCACTTTTTTATTTTTATTTTAAATTTAAGAAATTCAAATATAATTTTGCACGAGAAGATGACTTCAAATCAAAAAGTGGTCAACCACAACGTTTCACAACTTTTCAAGGTCTACACTATTTGTTTAAAAAGTTTCTTTATTACAGGTCATTTACAAAATTTGAATTTCAAATTTGAGAAATTCAAACTTAGTTTCCCTTAACAAAATGACTTCAAATCAAAAAGTTGCCTACTACAAAATTCTATAACTTCTCAAGATCCACAAAATTTATTTTGCTTGTTTTGTCATTTGTTTATCTGACATGGTGGTTCTAACATTGTTTGTAAATCTTATAAATCTCTCTTGCAGTTTATGAAACTACTAGAGACATAGACTAGAAGAGAGAGATGTAGATTTTGTGAAGAACATTTTTATCGCTTTTTCAAATTAAGAAATGACCAAAATAAACTTTTTAGAATCTTAAGAAGTTATATAATTTTGTAGTAGAAAACTTTTTCATTTGAATTAATACTGCTTCAAAATGTGTTTTGAAAAAACTCTGCCTAGTGTCAAAAAGAGACACTGGGCAATGAAGCTATTTGCCGAGTGCCAAAAGAGACACTCGGCAAAGAGCTTTCTTTGCCGAGTGCCTTTCTTTGCCGAGTGTCCGACACTCAGGAAAGCCTTCTTTGTCGAGTGCCTTCCTTTGCCAAGTGCGGCACTCAGCAAAATAGCTCTTTGCCGAGTGTCTGATTTTTAGCACTCGGCAAAGACATTTGCACTCGGCAAAGATCCTTTTTCCGGTAGTGTAAGAAGGAAGAAGAAGAGGAGAAGGAGGACGAGGAAAACAATAAGTCTTGAGTCCTCTCGTCCTCTTGCTGCTTTGTGCGAGTCCTGTCGGTGCTACAGAGCCACGTCCTTATTTGCCAACGGAGCTACGTGTGATTCCGGTCATCCCGGGTTAGGTACACCATCCTGTTATAGGGGATCGAGTGATCAAATAGTGGATGGTGACACGGGTCATACGAGGATTATAGCAGAATAGTACCACCCTATTCTGCATCGTAGGCCATTGTGGGTGCTCAATCATGGCCTGTCATTGTTCCGGGTCATTCTGTGGTATGTACCGGTCACATCTGAAGTAGTTAGGAACGGTGTGGGCCCATTATGGCACGCGTGCTCTCATTTGACGGCTTATTGGCATTAATATCGTCAGGTCAGCCGGAAATCCCCCTTCGTAGGGTCGGATGAGTTAGGGCCTCCTACCTTAGCATCGGGCGAATTGGAAGCCATGCCCTCAGGTTCGGGCGATGCGGATTTCCCCTCGAGGGATTTGTAAGCCCATATCTCCACCATTAACTATCGACCGGGTTAATGTTGACTCTTATTAACCCTTCATCCTTAGGTTCCGAGACATTTATCCCTGATAGATGGGTTTAGTACACATTGATCATTCCAAGTGGTGCAAGGGTTAAAAGGGCGTACCCAGTGCGCTCCCGCACTGCGGGGTCTGGGGAAGGAAAAATAGCAAACAACCTTTCCCACACAAATATGCAGAGGTTGGTGCTTGCCAAGTGGTGCAAGGGTTATATTCGGAAAACAGTAAGTGTTAGGAGGCTTTGTCACACCATACCTAAAATATACAAAACTGGTTTTCGATAATTAATGTATATCTTCAGGGCTCAAAAGTGCGAGATTTTTCATTGGAGAACGATCCTACATCTTTGTTGCAGTGCGCGAGCTTCTCTCATTGTAGAAAAAGAAAGTAGATCCATTTAGGTGTTCGGTCATCCATTTATCGGCTTTACGCACGTATGCAAAATGTATATGTTGGATTCCATTGGTATTAAAGAAAACGACAAAGACGACCTCTTAAGTCAGTTTGAGTTCGAGATTCGACCCTAGTCATCCACTTGTCTTGGTATGAGATGTTACCTTGCGTCCTCATCATAACTAATTAAGCCGGGGAAAAGATTGGCGCGTTGAAGTCGTGTTCCCACCTCCAGCAGTACACCGTATATTCGTCAGATTCCCTCGCATCTGAACGTTAGCCTTTGTCAAAGTATATTCAGATTCCCTCGCATGTGAAGGCATGTGAACGCGTTGTAATTAATTCAGCTTGCACACTCCCATGTTACTGTTTTAACAGCAGCTGTGTCTGTAAGGCTGTTCCAGCGAACACGTTAACGTGCCCCACGCTCCCGGCCGTTTCACATGCCCCTGCCGTCATGTCTAATTTGAAAGCAAGCAAGAGCCACACCCAGCGAAGAAAACCTCTCAATGAATAACTAAACAGGTTATTCAAATGATAACCCCATGCATTGATGCCCCGCCCCAGAAAAAGTCAGGGATCCTAAGCGAATTTTGAGTTATGAAAGAGCCGTCGATTGTCGAATCGCACCAGCAGGGATTCCTATTTAGAGTTTTACTATAAAATTTGTATGTCACAACAGAGAAATTTAATTGTTATATGGGTTTTAGCAAGGTTGTCGAATGTCTTACATCATATGAGAAAAATAAAATTGTAATTATAGGATTTGGCAAGATGGCCATACCTTTACTATAGGTGCAGTTGGTGCTAGCGTTGATGTAGATGCCATGGACGTCGGACATGATGCCATTGTGTCACCGGCGGCCTATGTGTTCACGTGCCACCCATTTTTTATTTCTTGCTTGACGTATATGAGCCACACTTCTGGCACCGTGTGAGCTGGCCTCCACATCAAACTCATGTGGACATGGCTGAAGTAGACTGAGGCGGTGTTGACGAACACCGACTCACTCCCGTCCTTTTCATCACGAAGATGATAGACATACCTAGGTACATGGCCAGACACTGCTTCATCCATGTGTATGCTCACCTGCTTGATAAAGATTATCACACCGTTTAGTAGTAGTTAGGTATTTCTCGATACCAAGATTTTAGGAAGTTTTTGTTTAACCTCCATGTGAGCTGGCCTCCACATCAATTTGGCCATTTGGATCACAATTAGATTAATTTAGCTAATTATTATCACAATGGATCCAAATAGATATTATCCTTTTTTATTAATGGCTTCAAATTACATCAACAAGAGTGAACTATATCACTATATCAAATTCCACAAAACATATACTCTCTGTGTTTCAATTGTAAGTTGTTCTGACTTTTCTATCTAGGTGCATATCAAAAACTATGTATCTTAAATAGCCAAAATGACTTTTTTTTTGCAATGGAGGGAGTAGCTGTTCCGACTTTTCTATCTAGGTGCGTAGCAAAAGCTATGTACGTAGAATAGTCATAGTGACTTACATTTTGCAATGGAGAGAGTAGTTATTAGTGTGTTATTATGTCTCCGTGATTATGAATGGACATGGCATGAGGTGGAGCCGCTAGATATTTTATTTAAAAATGGTAACAAATAACATTTGTTACCATTTGAATGTTTCTACTGTGGATGTCCGTGCTTGAGCAAATTCATCGAGATGTGATTAACATTAAAACATTCCATGCATTTAGATCTATATATGCCTGCCTTGATTCGTATGGTTTTGTAGAATACTATAATCTAGTTGCATGACTTTCTTATGATTATAATACATTTTTCAATAAATAAATGATAATATAGGAAACCTAATAATCACATGATTTTGTGAGCACTCTCTAGGAACATATTTTACGTGTGTGCACTTATCCTTTTTTCTAACTAAAAAGTGTACTTAACCTTTAATAGCGGGAGCATAAGGTCTTACTAACTGAAGGGCTCACTTTATATACAGTGCCATAGAGCCACAACATTCTAAACTATAGTCTATACCCAGAATATTATGGAAACTTTATTTGCCCTTGACATGTTATTATAAAAGGCATCTATTTCATTTACATAAAAAATAACGAAGATATCATTTATATATCACTAGCCCCTGCATGTGCACGGGTTGATGGACTAGTGATTCAAATTGAAAAGCGCTCGACAACAGTAAGTTTACTAGAGTCTATGGTTTGGGCTTAGTACGTAAACATTGATGATTCCAAATAGTGCAAGGGTTTTATTATTAGGCAAACAATTTGTTAGCAAGCTTTGGAAAACCGTACCCAAAACACATACAAAGGGTTTTTTCTATAATTTACGTATATCTTCAGGGCGCAATGCGTTAGGAGGCTGCATGTAACGCTTGCTTCAAAATCGGTGTACGTTGTTAAATCAACAGTGCTAGTTGCTTCGACTCCCGTGGACGGATGTTTTGGAATAACCGCAAGCATTACATAGTAGACTTAACAAAAACACGAGAACGCCTTAGAGAACTAACGAGAGAGAGAGAGAGAGAGAGAGAGAGAGAGAGAGAGAGAGAGAGAGAGAGAGAGAGAGAGAGAGAGCATATATGTACGTAAGCGAACTGTATTTGTTGGATTCTACTGATATTAGAGAAAACTCAAAAAATTCGATCCGTGGGGCTAAACAGCCCCGGTATTCCGACTTTGGAGTGAGGCCCTCTCACGCAGATCGAAGAAACCTTAAACATTTGTCCCACCGTAGACTTATTATGCCGAGAGCCGCGGCGATCGAAAGACGAGCTGTCTACTTTTTTTTCTTACGAAAAGGCAACGAGCTGTCTCTGTGTTTTGCGGGGTCTTTCTGAAAAAATCACATCAAAAAAAATGGCTCACGCGCAGTACGTGCCCTTGGGTGAAGCGGCGCGCATGGGTGACAGGCCGGAGCCAGGCGCGGGTCGCGCGACCACATTCGTCGACGTCCACCAAAAAGCAGGGAGCGAGGACGCGGTCCGCCGGTCCGTGTTGGGCGGCCAGTGTGTCGTCGCGCATGAAAACCCAGGCGCGGGAAACGCGGCTTGGCCAGCGGCACTTTAGTTTCCAGGAATCAGCGGCGCTGGGTAATGGAGCCGCGCGCGACAACGGTGAGAGGCGCGGGTATGTGAACCATTGTCACAGTAGTAGGCAGCTCATTTAAATATGGTTCACCGTGACAAAGTATAGGCCAAGCCTTCACATGCTAAGTACTGCTGGAGGTGGGAACACGACTTCATCGTTTCACAGGAGAAATAATACCTAGGCATACGTAGTGGGAGTATATTAACATGGAGAGTGAACTAACCCTCTACCTTTTTTTTTTTTTTTTTGAGGGAACTAACCCTCTACCTAGTACGGAGTATTACATATACTAGTCATACGGCTATTTCATAGCAGCTGCTGCTACAGGGTGCTGAGACTCCAGTTTCGTAACAGTATTTAATGGTATGCTTGTCAGTCGTCACGCGGCATGCAATTGCAATGGCCGGCCTTCAATTTAAATATAGAGAGCTCCCACTCGTTAGATAGGATCGCCTTCGTTCTCACCCTCTCAGCTGTGCCACTCCACTGCAGTCTAGTCCAACACAAACACACAACCAGCTGCCATGTCGCCTTCCATTGCTGCCTCCATCGTCTTCCTCGCCTTGTCGCTTACACTTTTCCAAGCAAGCTGTGGCGCTGCTGACGACCACAACATGGCCTTCTACCGAGGCAGCAGTAACTGCTTCCCCCCAACGAGTCCGCCGCGTACTTTCCCATCAACCCTTACTACCAGAGTAACCTCGACCGCTCCCTTGGTATGCTTCCATCGCTCGCCATGAATAACATCGGATTCTTCAGTGGCACGGTGGTGGAGTCATCGCCGGTGGTGTTCGGGATGGCCATGTGCCAGGCCGACATACCGTGGCCAGTCCAGTGCAAAAGGTGCCTCCAAGCGGCCTGCGAGGATGCGCCCAAGGTCTGCTCGCTGGCCACCAACGCCAGCGTCGCGTACCGGGGCTGCGTGCTCCGCTACTCCGACGTTCCCATCCATGCCGTTGGCGGCTACGCGTTCTGCACGCAGAACCACGCAGCCAGCGTCTCTGACACCGCCGCCTTCGAGCAGACGCGCACGGACCTGTTCACGGAGCTAGCCCATGATCTAGCCAGCGCGGCTGAGGCCTCGCCCCTGATGATTGCGTCGTCCAACCGGACGTTCAACGGCACGCACAAGCTGTACGGTCTCGCGCAGTGCAGCAGGGACTTGCCGAGGAACCAGTGCTCCGACTTGATCATGTCCACCATCGATAGCATCCCGGAGTCCCTGGCCGAGGTGCGGTGGTCTGAGGGGGTGTCCATCACAGGGTTTAGCTTCTACATCAGGTACGACCTGACGTCCTTTAGGGTCTACGTGCCCCACACCAGTACCGGCCCTTCGCAACCGGAACCAGTAACAGACGTGCCCCCCGGCCCTTCGCAAGGAAAAGGTACTCAGATGTAATTTCGCTTATTGCTTCATACTGCCTATTATATTGCTTCATAGATAAATACACAGGTTCCATACTGCTTATTGCTTCCATATATGTACCAAATGTATTTCTAGTAGAGCATCTTCAGTAGGGTTTCTGTTCACTTTTTGAGGTCCAAGAAAATAAAAACAGGTTTAGCACGGGTCCATCCTAACATACGAAACATAAATGCTCTCAGTATCCCCACAAGTGACGCATTTTTCCAACCCAACATTGTTATACGTTTAGGCCATCTCCCTTCCCCTCCTCCTGACCCTCACCCCACCCCACTCCCGGCCGAAACAGTAAAAGCCGTGGCCCCCACTAGCCCTTCGCCATCGGAAACAGTAAATGGTACTCAAATGTAACCTTCCCTTTTCCTTTTTTGTTCTTTCCTTGTTATTAGAAAATTCTGTACCAATACTCTAGTAAATCAATTGTATGCATGCACTTGATTAATTTATACTTATCAAATTGATGCCATAGACAAATACAGTGTTTTTAAACTACTCAAGTTTCATAATGCTTATTGCTTCAATATATGTACCAAATGTATTTCTAGTTGAGCATCTTAGGGTTACTGTTCATTTTTTAGGTCCAAGAAAAAAGAAGAAAGGGTTTAGCACGCGGTTCCATCCTAATTAGCATGCGAAATAGAAATGCTCTCTGATCCCATTCCTCACAAGTGACACATATCCCACCCCAATTTTGTTGTTTTGGCCATCTCCCTTCCCCTCCTCACGCTAACCCCACCACCACTCCCTTTCCCCTTCCATCCCCACAACTTCATCGGCGCCGGTGCTTATATTTTCTACTGATGGTGAAACATTCTACAGGTCGATTGCTCAGCATGTATGGACTAGCAATTAGCTGTTTGCATGCACTTGATTAATTTATTCTTGTATTTTTGAATCACTATATGTAATTGATAACATAGATCAAAAGTATAATTAACTAGAAAAGTTTCATAGTGCCTTCTTTTTAATTTGTCATCCTTTTTTTTTAGAGTTCGAGGGCAGAGCCACGGCCTTTCATATTAATAAAAGACCAAAATCGGTTTACGCGTATTTTAGTCCCGAGAATTTGTCCACCTGGACTAGCACCACAACGCTAGCGGCGCCAAACAAGCTTAAACCAAAGAACCACAGACTAAAACGACAGAACAACTAACTGATGAAACTGAAAGAAAACCAAAACGCCTTTCCCCGAAGGAGTCACAACGGACCATCGACTCCAGCTTTGCCTGTTGATTTCTTCACACCACATTCATGTTGATTTCCAGGTCTTTCCACCACGCCATGTTCATATCGTTCTCCAACTCCCTCCACCATGATAGTTTCTCAGTGTTCATCAGCATCATAGAACCTCCTCGGCTCATTTTCTCCCTCACCTCCAGGGCAGCATCACTTCTCTGGATCTTCAGGTTGTAGTTGGAACCCCATAAGGAATCCACAGCACTTGTCTTGCTGCGCACTTGATGCTGTTGATACAACTTTCCAGCACCTCCTTCTTGTCAGGTGGATGGAGCACTGTCCAGTTGGTTAGGAGCCCAGAGATCCTGAAGAGAAGTATGTCCATACTCCTCCAATTCTCTCTCTAAAAGCAAAGGTCATTTCTAAGTTTCCACACAGACCAAATAACTGCAGAAGAAACCATATTCAGCACACAAATCTTTTGTTACTTAACCAAAATTTTCCAATGTTAGCTAAGTCTTCCCCTACTTGCTGTCCTAAGCTAACAAACACAATATCCCAAACCCTTCTCACTACTGCACATTCAAAGAACAGATGTTGAATGGTTTCTCTTTCCTCACAAAATAAGCAAGTCTCATCTTTCAATTTCTTTCTCTTAGCTAAATTATCTCTAGTGAGGGCCCTGTTGTGCATCACTAGCCATAAAAAGCAGTGGACTCTAGGTGGGATTTTTAGGCTCCACACCACTGAAACATGCACAGGTTTCAGTCCTCTAAAGTTTATGATCTTGTATAGGGATTGTGACGAGTAAGTCCCTGAGGTGGTGAACTGCCATACCATCTCATACTCTTCATCTGAAAAATGAACTGAAGACACTAATTCTACAATCCCTAACCATTCCTAGAAGAGCTCTTGGGACACACTCCTCCTGAAAGTGCATTTCAAATCTACCCCCATCCCATAATTCAGACAAAGTTTTGCCTTTCTCATTCACAACCCTATATAAAGGATAAAACTGAATTGCTAAGCTAGAAGAACCCATCCAATTATCCTCCCAAAACCTAATTTTCCTGCCATTTCCAATTTTCCATTTGTAGCCAATTTTAGCAGCCTGAGCTACCCACATGAAGCTTTTAAAAAAGCTAGAAGCACCTAGAGAAGAAGTCTGAAAAATATTTGGCTTTGCAGTTTCATACTTGAAGTCTATGAGCTCTTTCTAGAGCTTATTCTCATCCTGTTTGTATCTTTTCAACCAAGAAGCCATTAAACTAATGTTCAAATCTCTCAAATTGGGGATACCTAACCTCCATACTCTTTTCTCATAGATACTAATCCCCAATTTGCAAGATGAATTTTATGATTCTCTTCTGTGTCATTCCACAGACAATTACCCATATGTGTACTTAGGATCTTTAAAGCCCATTTAGGGAAAAGAATAAAAGAGAGAAGATAAACAGGGATACTAGCTAAACAAGTTTTTAGAAGCACTACTCCAGCAGCTAGGGATAGGAGCTTCCCCCTCCACCCTGCAATCTTTTTCAGCATCTTGTCCACTAGTGGCTGAATGTCCTCTCTCTCTAATTTATCAAAATGTAGTGGAACACCTAAGTATTTCAGAGGAAAAGAACCTAAAGGACATGCCAGGATATGGGCAAACCTATGTGCATCACTAGGATCTAGGTTTATAGGGACAAGCTCACTATATGGAAATTCACCCTTATTCCGGAGAGTTGCTCATACCATAGTAAAATGCATTTTAAGTTAAACAAAAGCCTGTCATTAGCTTTTGAAAAGAGGATTGTGTCATCTGCATATTGCAGAGACACAATGCCTCCTGGTATAAACTCCTCTAACAAACCACGGATGAGGCCTCTATCTGTGGCTTTACCAAGCATCTTAGAAAAGACATCTCCTACCAAATTAAAGAGGAAGGTTTGTCATCCTTTTATACATACACCGCCCGAATACACGCTATTACTGCCAGCTATCACTTTTAGTTCGTGGCTTCACCAGCAGTGAGGGGACATGGCCACCAAGAGGTAGCAGTATGGCCATGGGAGCATACAAGCTCAAGAGAGAAAAGTTGAATTAGAATGAGAGGATAGCCACTTGTTGGTGCGAAAATGGTGGTGCGAGTTTCCAGGGCTGCTATGGCTGGTGCCAAAAATTTGGCCGCAATAATATAGGCAATCCCCATTTGACATTTGAGGGCTATGATTTGGAGCTGGGTCTATTACTGGCGAACATTTGATATTTTCTGCATATTTTGCCTTTACATATATGTCATCCAGTTTCTTTAAAAATTCAAATATTTTTCTAGAATTGCTTTAAGTGATCACATTGTAAAAAGATAGCTTTAAATGTGGGTCCCTCTTATATTTCTACTAATGGTTGTGAGCCCGTCAACAGGTGGATTGGTCCAGCAGTTGGAGGTTATAGTTATCCCTGTTACCATTTCAATAATTGCTCTGCTAGTGATGTTCATAGTTATCAGACATTACCAAAACAAAAAGGAAATAGCAAAAATTCTAGAGGTTACCGGTCTACAAGATATTAGTTATGCAGATATAAAGAGTGCCACCAATAACTTCGATGAAAAACACAAAATTGGAGAAGGTGGATTCGGCAATGTTTACAAGGTACGTCTACGTGTAGTTTTGAACTTTAGATGGCTCCATATAGTAATTATATTTGTTGGTGCAGAGAAAACCTTCTCTTTAATACTCCCTACGTTCTAAATTATAATTTATTCTGAATCTTTTTGTTCATTCATTTTGTAATACCTAAAAGTCAAAGTGACTTGACGCAGGCAGTATCTAATTGATATATCATGTTGACAAATTAGTTTCTAGAACAGCGAAACACCAACACCCTGGTGGGAGTTATCAAATAGACAGTGGAAATAGAACGACTGAAGAAAAAAAATGTACAACAGGAAAGCTTTCACAGTCACAGTGTCCTCATCAAACAAACAAATATTGGTCCTATTATATCTAATTAGGTTTAGGAAACACCATGTACTTAGGGCTACACAAAAAAAACTTGTCAAGTTAAATCAGTGGCTCATTTTGAAATTGCACTTTGATTGAACACTTTTTAATTCTAAAATCAAAATTAGTTGGATTTTAAATGACTTCCCAACTTTGGCTTGGCTTGTGACGTTTGGTATAAAGTTGGATCGGAAAAAACATGGAGGACTATAATAAATAGGAATAAGACATATCAGTTTTCGAAGAAAAGTTTAGTTGGCTTATTATCCATCCCTACAAATGTCACACATAGAGACGGCAAGTTATAATTACGTACTCTGAGATGGGGGAAGGGAGAGGGGTTTTGTTCTAGAATGCCTTGGAACCTATATTTTATTTGATCTAAATATATATGCTGCATTATGTCTTTCCAAGTTTTTTTTGTGTAGACAATACTTAAACTCAAAATGACTACTACAATCTAGGTTATGCTCAATATCAACCAGAATGTCATGGAACTTGCTGTCAAGTGCGTTAGAGATTCTTCAGCAGCAAAATATCTCAAGTCTGAACTACATATACTAGCAAGCGTAAAGCATAAGAATGTGGTGCAAATGGTAGGGTTTTGTAACAATGACCGGTGGTTCCAGCGTGGCAGGGGTTTGTACGTTTGCAGTGAATTTGTCAGTAAAGGCCCTCTTGATCAATACATATTTGGTACGTCGGCTTCCCTATCTTCTTGGTCACATGCTCTTCATGTATATTTTGCATGCATGTATACATATATGCTTTATTTGCTCATTGTATGTTTCTTGATCAGCTTCACAGGGGCAGTCTGTTCTTGAATGGCCACGTCGCTACCAAATTATACGTGGTATTTCTGCTGGATTGCAGTACCTACATCAGGAACGTAACAGTGATATTTTGCACATGGACTTAAAGCCCAGCAATATTTTGCTCGACAAGGAAATGGAGCCAAAAATTGCAGATTTTGGTCTATCAAGAAATTTTCTGAACACCAAAACTCATACTCATACTTACACAAAGAAAATGACAGGTTCATTGTAAGTATCTGTACTGATGTGCCTGCGTTTATTAGTTTATTTGTTATTATATGTTCCGTGAGTTAGGCTTGCATGGACGAGATGAAAGTAAATAAGAAAAAAATCCAATGCCCTCTGGACAAGAGAGGAAAAAGGAAATGTGAACTAGTTCATATGTTTCAAATTATAGTTCACTTCACCTTTGTTCTAGGCCATTTTTCTTTCTAATTTGATCTAGTTTTAAGAATAATTTATTAACACCTACAGGTTCAAATAAATGCACTATCAAGATATATTCTCCTTAACTTAATGATACCAATTAATTTGAGTTGCAAGTGTTGGTGCATCTATTTTTTTATATAAACTTGGATAAGGTTAAAGAAAGAATGAACTTAGAACAAACTAGAAGTGAGATATAGACACCACATGAACCATGCCTGTGCTGGGCAGCTCTACATCAGCTGGAACCAAAATTATTATATAGTTTAGAATGGAGTGAGTACATCTCAAACAAAACCTTTTTACACGACTAATCTAGAGTTGATCGATTCAGTACAGATACAAGTAGAGAAGAAAATTAAACTCAGCTCCTCCAAATGGACAAAAATGATTCTCTTTTCCTTCGTCAGCATATATTTCTAGCTCATGCAACTATCAGCTGTGTTCTATACACCACTATCCCCAAATACAAGGCTCAAACACATTTAGTAAAGATACAACACCGTGTTCGTTGACTATAAATAAGTCTAATAAATTTTCTTTTTCTAAATATTTATTAAAACAAACCTTTATTTTTATAGAATACTTTCTACTGGTCAAACTTTTATTGCCACAAGAAATGATGATACAAGATATATATAGGCGGTTAAAGTGGAAACTTAAAGATTGCCAGATCAAACCGCGTCTCATATGTGTTTTAAGAAAGGGGAGTATGTAACTTATTATCTCTATGTCAACTGTTTGATTACCTTGCAGCGGATACATGGCGCCCGAGTTTGTTGACCACGGGAAGGTGAGCCGCAAATGCGACATATACAGTCTTGGTATCCTCATCCTGGCGATAGTTATGGGAGAAGGGCCTCGTTGTGCTTGTACTGACCCCGCTGGTACATCGTTCATCAAAAGGGTCCGCGAGAACTTTACCTTCGACTTGGAAGGAACTACGACTCCCCAGAGATGCAGCGCTAGTTATTACGAGCAGCTGAAGAATTTTGCATCGTTGCAGGATGATGACTGCATTGAGGATGTGGAAAAATGCGTTGGTTTAGCTTTCGAGTGTGTCAATGAAGAACCAAAAGTTAGGCCTGCAGCCACGGACATATACAATCGACTCGTCCCAGTCACTGCTTCTTGATAATCGAGTCCACACATCTCATTACAGGTGAACGAGCTGCAGAAGTAATATGCTCTTGGGTGGAAATTAAAGTCTGCTCAGTCCCTCTGCCGTCGGGAAGAAGAATAAATACTTAGGGAAACGAACTATTTGCTGATAGCTATTTCGCATGCTTCATACAACATAGATAGGTCTCCAAAAGATTTGACAGAACTTGGTTCGTAATACCTACATTTTCCGATGGGTAGCCTGTGTAACAAATTTTGCATTGTTTGATCAAAGCTTATGGAATTACTATGTTTTTGTTCTTCAGACCTCAGAGGACGAATATTATTAACCTATATTTATATATGCAATGTGACCAAATTTATTATCTTGTTTCCCCAACTTTTTAGTCCTCATTAAGCACTTCTCTTCATGAGATTCAGCAACGTTTTAGGTTGACACTCTCGACGAGATTCGGCGGCGTTCTAGGTTGGCACATCTCTCGACGAGATTCGGCGGCATTCTAGTGGTCCTGCCAACCTTATGACAACCTCGATGTGTATCTCCCTGGGAGGTGTTCTCGAGTTTTTGAGGCGAAGAACGGCCTTTAATTAAATCAGCACCGCCGACTCGATGGTCTTGCTGATCTTGGAGTATCTTTCTACGTGATAAGTCATGTGTGACCTCAGCTGTGCTAGCCCACGCTGTCGTTGGTGTAAGATCCGATTCAGCATGAACATATTTTTTGGCAACTTTGATTTTTTTTTAATAAACTTTTTGGCAACTTTGATGGGCGAAAAAAGAAGATCAATCAACTATCAAGAAGTGTGAAGACAAGATACGGTGATCCCACGAATCCATTCAATCCCGCTAACGTCATCCATCCTAAAACATCAATTAACTCTTAGAGGAACTCTGTAATTAAGCTGGCGGTGGGGGAAATGCTCCTAACTCCATCCGAGATACAGACGTAGCACAGGAAAAAGATGAACTCTCAGAGTTGCCGTGGTACCACGAGCAAGCGAGAGATCTTGACTCGAACTTCTAGCGCACGACAATATGGAAATTGCTTATCTTTCGAGCAGACGTGGTATGTTTCTATTTACTACATTTAACTATGGATGGATTATTAAAACACCATATTACAATAAATCCTTTGATATATGAGAGACCTAAAATTTGAAGATCATGTGTATTTCTCAACTTAACCAACAATAATAATCCACCACAATAATCTAGAGGTACCCAAACAACCCGAACTTAGATATCCTAAATTATATTCAAGATCCCTTAGCTCCTAAACGTAATCCTTCGTATCGTCATCATATAGGACACTTCCTAATAAAAATCTAAATTATAACAAGGTGTTAAGTCTAAAACAAGGTGGATCAGGTATGTAAGGAAAAACATACACAAACACAAAATTCCAAATGAACTACAATATTAGGAGAACATCAATATTTTCTAGCAATAGCCCCAGCGCTAAATCTGTGCCGTCAAATGTCAAATGGGGGATGCCCACAACCCCGCACGTTTGCGCCACTAACTCCTGTCCTGGCCATCCCAACTCAGCCACTATTTCTAGACTAAAAAGTGGGATTTACTCACTAGTTTTTATCCTCTCATTTTAATCCAACTTCTATCTCTTAGCTCTAATGCTCCCATGTTCACACTCCTATACCCCCTTGATGTCTGTGCCCGCATCCTCTCTGTGGCCGGTCTCTGTGGTGCTAGAGATTTTTTTTTTTTTCTTTGACAAGATGGTGCTAGAGAATTGGAGGCTCATCTATAGACTCGAGTGGCTACTCCCTCCGTCCCAAAATAAATGTCGTTCTCGCTTCCCGAGAAAAAACTGTTGGCAATTATATATTAAAATATATTAATATTTATGCTAAGTGATTAGTATCATCGGAAAGATCTTTAATTCTAGTTTTTTAATAAAATTATTTGGAGATATAAATGTTGCACATATTTTCTACAAATTGAGTCAAACTTGTAGCACGAAAACACAAAACGATACTTATTTTAGGACGAAGAGAGTATGTCTCAAGCACAGGTCACAGCAGGCTTCCTACAGGCAAGGTAGAGGCATCCAATCGACAGCGAATGACCAATAGAGATTCTGTAGTAGAAGATCTCGACTTGGCGTTTTGGCGACGCGGATGGCCTGTAGAGAGCCACGGGTTAGACAGTAGGAGTAGGATGATGCAAAAAGCAGTGGCGTGGCTGCTCCCTCCTGGAGGGAAAAGGGGAAGGGAGTGGGCCGGGGTGGGGTCCTAAACAACAAGGTTGGGGTGGGATGCGTCACTTGCAGGTAATATACTATATGGGATCTGAGAGCATTTCTATTTTGCATGTTGCTAAAGCTTTGAACAAAACCCTACTGAAGATGGTCGACTAGGAATACATTTGGTACATATATTGAAGGAGTAAGCATTATAAACTCGTGTAGTTTAAAAATACTGTATTTATTTATGTCAACAATTATGTATATTGAATCCAATACATAAGAATAAATTAATCAAGTGCTTGCATACAGTCGATTTACTAGATTATAACATGGAAAGAACAAAAAAACAAAAGGCGAAGGTTACATTTGAGTACCTTTTACTGTTTTCTGTTTCGATGGGCCGGTGGGGGGCACGTCTTCTCCTGCTTCCGGTTGCGAAGGGCCGGTATCGGCGTGGGGCGGTATCGGCGTGGGGCAGGTAGACTTTAAAGGCGTCAGGTCGTACCTGACGTAGAAGCTAAACCCTGTGAAGGTGAACCCCTCCGACCACGGCACCACGGAGTTCGGGAGGTCCACGATGGTCTTCGTGATCCATTGGATGCACAGATTCTGCGGCAAGTCCCTGACCGTACAGCTTGTGCGTGCTGTTGAACGTCTGGTTGCCCGACGCAATCATCAAGGGCGAGTCCACAGCCTCGTTGGCTAGAGTCGTGAACAATTCCTTGCGCGTCTGCCCGAAGACGGCGGTGTCTGGGACATCGGCCCCGTGGCTCGAGAAGTCCAACTGGCCGCCGTCGTCGCCGAATTCATCGGCGAGGATCGGAGCGTCCGAGTAGCGGAGCAAGCAGCCCCGGTAGAGGACGGTGGCGTTGCTGGTCGACGGGCAGACCACGGGTGATGGCGATCCGATCCGAGTGGAAGGCCGGCCATTGCATTACCGCGTGACGACTGACTAGCATACCATTAAATACTGTCACGAAACAGGAGTCTTGTCTCAGCACCCTATAGCAGCAATTGCCTCACCTATTAGAGCAAGACTAATAATGCAGCCAGCTTCAGCCTTCTCTCAGTTCACTCATGTAGTAGTTTATTCTTCGTAGTTAATGCATCGTCCACTTGTCTCTCTCAGAGTTTTGTGGCTCCTGTACCTGAGCCGATTGTAAGCAAGCTTAGGCCAGTCTCAGTGGGGGTTTCATGGCGTAGTTTCCAATGCATTAATATTTTGAAAACAGTGCATAAGAGTTTTATTCCTATGAAACTCTCTCTGCTCCCATGAAATTTTCATCATCTCTCTCTACATTAATATAGTGCCACATCAGCATATTTAATGTGCATGAAACTCTTATTAAACACCATTGAGACTGGCCTTACAGTCCGTTTCTCCTCTTTCTCCTCCAATCTCTCATCCATATCAGCATTTAGCCGGCTTGCAACCTGTTATTATAATTGCTCTTAGATACGATATGCTACATTACTTTACAGCGTGAAATAGCCGGACCAATAGTAAGAAACAGTAATACTTTGCGGCCGTCCGAACGGACCAATCTCGGTATGCATTAGGACTAAGGCCTTGTTTAGATGCCGGAATCGGCACCTCCCGAATGCATTGTGCTGCACTGTGTAGCACTATAGTATTTTTGTTTTTATTTGGTAATAATTGTTCAAACATTGATTAATTAGGCTCAAAATGTTCGTTTTGCAAAGTATAATAAAACTGTGCAATTAGTTTTTGATTTCATCTACATTTAGTA
Organism: Themeda triandra; assembly: GCA_018135685.1. Lineage (NCBI taxonomy): Eukaryota > Viridiplantae > Streptophyta > Magnoliopsida > Poales > Poaceae > Themeda > Themeda triandra. The sequence continues at coordinate 86,918 of JAENPR010001739.1, read as the reverse complement.
CTCCATGCATGTGCCGGTATTTTGATGTGATGGAGAATCTTCTTTTTGCATAGTGAAATTTGGGATGAATTCTGAAATCTAAACAAGGCCTAATTTAAAAATTGACGCGTACTGAGGTCTGCACCATGGCATGGGAACACGTGCGTCCATTCCTTCTTTTGGTGTGCATCAGGCCCGTCATGGGCCCATGAGGCCAGGGGGCCCATGAGGGTAGCCATGTGTATACAGCCCATCAGCCATTCAGCCGGCAAGGAAGTAGCCAGACAGTCGCCCGCTCGTATTCGCGATCGGCAGACGCGAGTCCTGACTCCTGACCTACTCCTGCCGCGATCGTCGTCGCCGATCGGCAGGGACTCCACGTCCACGGCGTCGGCGTGCTAGGGCCACGGATGTCCATCTTCCTTTCCTTCTTCCGGCTAGGCGGCTACCGGCGTGGCAGTGCCAAACTGCTGCTCGAGTGCTCGCAGGCGCACGGACGGACGAGGACGTCTCTCTTGGCCTCTTCACGGTGATCAGTAAAGGTATGAAGCCTCCCAAATAAACAAATCAATTTGATTATTACAATTCATTAGTAGTACTTTACAATTCAGTATTCACTAGATCAGTACGTCCCTCTAGGCTTCAGGGATTTGATTTGTAATTTTATTTTTGGAAGGATATTTTGGGTACAATTGATCTTTAAAGTGTTCTCGAAGATTTTACATCAAGAAATGCCCAAAGACGGTTTCTTAAAAAGCATTGAAACATTGTAGTTTTATTTTGAGGTAACTATCATAGTTATTTTGCCGTTCTTTTTTCTTCTTTGATGTACTGTTATTTTTTCAAGAATTAAATATGGTTACAAGTTATCTTTTATCTATAATATTATATACTTCAATCATTATATTAAAATATTAGATAGTCGGTCCCTTAGTGTCTTAGTGGCCCACGAGCCCATGAAATTTGTGGAACGGCCCTGGTGTGCATACGGCACGGGCATGTGCATGCGGCGCGACCACAGAGTGGACGGGCTCCCTGCTGCGTTTGCTTTTAGCTGGACCAGCCAGCCAGGCCCTTGCCCTCTGCTGCTTAGCGTCTAGGCCTGCTGGTGGTTGCCCAGGCCAAGCTGCCCCCGCACGTTGCTGCTTTGGCAGACATGGTTAGGCGCTTAGCCAGCTGCAGGGCTAGCCATATCGCTTGCCTACTTGTGAAAGAAGCGCGTACTCGTATCTGTATGGTAGTTGAGTGTTTGCTTAATTTTTTTCATCACTTCATGATATCAAGCTCTGCATGTCTCATACGTTTCAAATGTATATTTTATCTGGATTTATTATATATTATATGTGTATGTTCCCAAGTGCGTCACATACGCATTCAACCATGTTCATGCATGCGAAGGTCGAACCAAGCAGCTAGCCTATGCTTAATTAATGTAGCCAATCATGATGCATGCATAGGGGGAATCTAATGGAATGATAATGTTATACAAGCGGACTTAAAAAAGCTAGCCACTTGGCGTAGATGAGGGAGTAGATTATAGTATTGGTGGCAGGATAACTTGGCAATGTATCATGTGCAACCCAGCTTCGTGTGCAACTTATGCAACCACCAATTAAGGTCATAGGATTTAGATCCAACGTCTGAGGTTTTTTCACTTAAACCCTCCCACCTGAATACACACGGGTTAGATTTAAACCCCACAGGTGGAGGGGTGTAAGTGAAAAAAACCTCAGACGTTGGATCTAAATCTTGTGGCCTTAATTGGTGGTTGCATAGGTTGCACACGAAGCTGAGTTGCATATGATACGTTGCCAACTTCAAAAGCCGCTTTCACACTGCATCTAAGTACTCATTAGTCTTGGCATATGAGATTTCACCCCTCGCATCCAATAATTAAGCCCGTCGTGTCGGAAACCATTGACGCTCGTTGAAGTCGTGATCCCACCTCCAGCAGTACACAGTACTAGCAGTGTATTCAGATTCCCTCGTATGTGAAGGCTTGAGATATCCTTTGTCACGGTTGCACTGCCGGAAATGTTTGCCGAGTGTCGAGACGTTTGCCAATTGTATTTTACTAGTGATTTGCGCGCGCCCATGCGCACGAGTCACTGGCCGTGCTTGTATCGCGCCATGGAACAATAATGATAGATAGTAAACCGTTTGGTTAAGAGGTAGTTCAGCAATGCATTCTAAAACAGGTGTGACGTCAAATCAGCACATTATCTATTCAATTAGTATAAGTCTTACACGCGACAGAAGAAAAGTCTGAGGACAGAAGACAGAGGCACACACTGCGAGATGGCACATCATATACTGCATACAACAAAAGTCATAGTAGCAGATGATGAGATATAGCCCCTAAGAAAATTGGCATCTGCTTGAGAGGCTGCTCTGATCTCCAGTGTCATTAATAAAGCTTCTAGCTTCGATCTGGCTCAAAACTGTGGACTGGGGAGCAATCTGTTTAAGTCATTTAAACGAAAGTCAATGCATGTTATGTCGCTACAAAGCTAAGTTTATCTTATATGTTCAAACATTACATATATTTTACATGAGCCATGAAGCACACGCATAGTATTGGTCCTAGCATAGCCAACATAAAGTTCCAAAGTCCACAAGACAATCTCTAAGATGGCAGGTCATATTATACTATATTGCGCTTGAGGGAAGTACCTAATGCTCTTGAGCTTCTCCTGATCTTGGTCATGAAATGTCACACTGTATTGAAGCCTTGGGTTCTAGCTCAATATCACCTCTAAGCTGCTGCTCATAAGCTTCTTCAAGGATCTCCCTATCCACACCGAATTCTTCGGCTGGTATACAAAAGTGAAAAAGTGTTCATTGAACATTGAAGTAAAATGATAGCGAGAATAGTAAATGACGTATGTATAAGATGATTGTTCTGTCTAAGAAAAGATGTCCATCTGTTCATTACATGTGTTACCACCGAAGCATAGTATTTTTTGTAGTAGGTCTGCTGAATCGACTGCAAAGGTTAACCTTAATGAAACTATTTTTGTAATATCCCGTGGAAATGTATGAGTAGGTTTGGCTGCAACCTGTTTTCTGTTGACCACAATTTTCCTAACCTTCAAACTTGAATCTGTAAATAGTATATCAACAGTGACATTAGTAGTACAAAGGTTACATCTTATTCTGTGCTATTTTCTAATTTGCATAGAGTCTTGGTTAGTTATTTTTAGAATGTCACACATATAGCATCTGCTTTATATGGTCCAGACCCTGAAACAAGAGTGATTAAAATACCCCAGCTAGAAGCAATGTTTCCACTCTATTCTTGGCTTGATATGCTCCTATTGATATCAGTAATTGGATGCCTGATTCTAGGATTTTCCAAAAGCAGTGAAATGACAATTAAATTACTTGGATAAGTCTTTGCCAGGCTCCAAATCATGATTGTTCAGGCAGGTCACACTTAGACACTGGATTTTGCATCTTCAGAGACTTTCCAACAATAGATACTGTACCCTATGACTTATGTGCCTGTACCAGATACAGAGAAGTGGCCTAAAAAATTTCAGTTCTTGTATATCAATTTGTTGATAATAGGCAATGTATTATGATATCAGGGCCAGAATATAAACTTCAGTGTCCTTAGCAACAGTGTTCTTATGAATTTCAGGTCTTGTATATGCTATCATTATACCAAACTGACCCCCATCAAACCTCATTATGGTAGAGTGCAAGTGGCATAAGCGACAAGCTGTGAGGACTGAGAAAATTAAATAACCTAAGCCATGTATTTAGTGACCATGCATGCCAATTTCATTGAACCAGAACATGAAGGGTAGAAAAGCATTGATTATTTTCATAGCCCCCATCCAGGACTGATCAGACAGATCATAACAAAATTTGTAAAGGAATTATTTCTTTTAGGTTATTAGGTATAGAGGAAACATATCAGCCTGTCAGCCATGTTGGATTGCGTAGAGGAAATAAAAAATAAGCAACACACCTTGTCAAAAAAAATAAATAATAAGCAACAGAAGCATAGATGTTTAGACCTGCAAGCACGAAGTAGCGTAAGCAATTGCAATTACATGGTAACCTAAGGAAGTAATCATCCCTTCCCTTCCTGCAATTGAAATGGTCGTATCAGTTAGTGCTGAAAGTTAAAATAGGCATCTCAAAAACAAAGTTTACAGGCGTAAGGCTAAATTGCTAATCTACTAAGCTGAAAGTGAGTGTCTGGCATTAAACAACACATTTTGTAGCCACAGATATGTAGCCTGGTAAAAAAACTAAATCTTTTCCTGCTGAGTAAAATGGAGAAAGTAGCTACAGGGACATTTTTTCCAAAACAAAGCAACAAGAGATGCAAGAAAGGAATGGTGCCAACTTTATGTTGTTGGCTAGCAAATCACGCTGGTGGAGAGGTAGTGAGGAGCAAACAGGCTGCGCCAAGCCAGGTTCGCGATCACAGTCAACTCATCGTATATTGAGCTGTAAAAAATACAAAAAATATTTAGACAAGATCTAGAAAATTTTGGAATTCCTGCATATAGCCTACAAATCAGTAGAAGTAGGACACATCTTCGTGCATCCAAATTAAAATCTCATCTGATTCAATGATTCATGGTAGGAAGAGCTAAAACAGAAAGGAATATCATAATTGAATAATTAAATTTCCAAATTGATCGCCTCAAGTTTTTTATACCTTCGACACAAAACAAGGCAGTAAGAATTCGTAATGTAAAACATAAGTTGTCTATCATTCTCTATGTTGGGTGTCACTGGAATACCATCATCCATCAGACAATGCAGCAAGTTTATTAAAACATAAGTGGTCTATTGTTCTCCAGTTCAACTTATTATCTGTGCATATGGTAGAGCATTTCTTGCATTTGTGTTTTGCACCAAAGATAGATAACTACTATCACAAAAATCAAATTGTGTAGGATCTGTTCAAAATATAAAGTGCAGAAGCTTTGCTTTTACCACGAACCGCAATATCTGGAATAAAAATCATATGAGTGGGTTCATGAAGCTTTAGGTCCTTGAGGACATACATTTTGATTTTAGAACCAGCAGTAGATTCCAAGCAAAGAATTCTATGGACCACGGCATATTAATTCTTCATATGTATTGACCTGCTACGTGCACATGGGCGTGCGCATGGGCCTCTGGCAATAGTCCATTCCAAATTAATTAAGTATGCTTCTAAGCACAGAAAAAAGCATGAAAGTTGAATGATGTGTTAACCAAATGGCCTGCACCCGGTAATTACAAATATGCTAATCCTACAGCAAATCGACTTCAGCACATCACAGGAATAACCAAGTCTTCCGAAACCATTGGCCGAAGTGCCGAACCAACCATGCAAAAAAGTGTAATCGGACATTGCACAAGGCTGTGCACAAGGAGCAGAGCAGACAAATGTTTCAAGAACCGTGCACACATGTGTATGATGGTAGGGTAAATGTGTCGAATACCTTGCATGCACCGTAGCTTTTCTTCCATAGCAGGTGCCCAGTCTGTGCAAAAAATGGATGCAACAGGCAGCAAATTAAGCCGATAAGAAATCAAACACAGTCCAAATTAAAAACTTTTCCCAAAAGCATCATCAGCAAGAACCATGCCAGTCCATGTAGCCCGCACAGAACCTGTAGCCAAAATTTACAGGTGAAGTCTCTGCATCAGGGCAAAGAAGCTTATCTATACTATAATTGAAATCTTCTCCAAGCGTAAGAAGCCTGAGACCTTACACCTGGCCCACAAGGCAGAGTCAAACTAACCCACAGATTCAAACTAACCCAACCCCCTAATCACGGATCTCACGCTCCCTCTCTTGCGCCTCTTCTCTGACTTCCGTGGAACTAGGAGACACCATCAAGATGCAGCCCGACGCCAACGTCCCCTCACACCGCCTCGCGCCCTCGCCGCGTCGCAGCGCACCTAAACCCGCAGCGCCCGCAGCCGCAGATGGAGGACGATGTGGGCACGTCTGTGCTGTTGAGGCCGGCGGCGTGCCGCGCCAAGGGCAGCGCGCCGGGGTTCAAGGTCGCGATCCTCTGCGCTGCAGGCGGGATCGGGCAGCCGCTGTCGCTGCTCATGAAGATGAACCCTCGTGTCCGTGCTCCACCTCTACGTTGTCGTCAACACGCCCGGGGTCACCGCCGATATCAGCCACATGGACACCAGTGTTGTGGTAATGTTTTCACACTTGATCCGTGCGACTGTAGTTTCGCACAGGCCGAATCGGCGACGACCAGTCAGAGCAGGTAGATCCACGTCCTCGAGCCCTTGTGCTCGCTCGACGTGCCGCCGTCTTCTCCGTGTCCGTCTGTGCGAGAGATCAAATCACCACACGTGTGTATTGATTTCTATTTTTTAGACTCATGCATGGATTGTTTTCAATTCCCTTGATTTTGCTCTTTCTATTCCAGGATGCGGTCCGCGTCCGCGCGGCTTGACCCGCGTGCACGGGGCTCCCTGGTGGCAACGGGACCCGGCCAACTCGGATGGCGGCTCTGGCGGATGAACGACCGCCTCGCATGGATCACGACCCTGACTACGGAACGACTCATGTCACATGGATCCGTGGTTGGAGGTGGAGGCATCCTCCTTTGTGGTGGCCGTACTCTGGTGGCGGCGGCGGCCTCACAGAGGAAACAACCACCCCTGGGTTTGATTGCGCAGCCGATCCATCTCCCACAACGTGCTCATCCTTGCTGAGTCCACCTGATCTGCGAGGTGCGGTTTCTTGTTTTCATCCATCGGAAAAAAAATTAATGTACAAGATACATGCCGTGCGTTAGGGTTGCATCTCCCAGGCTTCCTATGAACTGGCGGCGTGGACCTGCCCCATGCGTCTGACCTTACCTGTCCTCCTGCGCGGGCTACCGGGCGCCTGGGTTGCCTACGACTGCTGGCCAACACCCCTGATGCCTGCTCTGCCTCTGCTCGTCACCTTCTCTGCAAGACTGTATCTCTGGTGAGTCAAGTGTGTCCCGATACAGTAGACTACATGTTTGCACAAGCTTGAGATTGGTGATTGGTTGATTGTCAAATGTTAACTGTGAATTTTTTATCCAGCGTATTTGCAGTATTGTATTTGCAATGTTAACTGAATTCATGGAGGATGACATGGCTATATTGGATCCTCGGACAATATGTTTTGAAGGTTCATGTGGAATATTGGCATGTGATCAGGTATTCCAACTTTTGATTTTGTTTATCACATTAATTCCCTTCGAAATTTGGTTGATATGGTATTCTTGACCTCTTGAAATATGTTTCTTTCACATAAAGGCAAGCATGCCCGTTTTTACAAGATCAACCATGCACGTCCTTGTTGAGATGCAGCTTTTGCATAATCGAAGGCCTGGAAAAAATTGACGACCCTTTTTTCTCTTCTGATGATGGCTATTATGTACAAATGCATAAGTCATTCCTAAAATAATATAGTAGAGCTTATTTCATTACTTTGTTTCTATGAAATGCTATCAGGTTAGATGAACCGTCAACTAATTTGTGAAACAAGATGACAACTAATTTCTGAGATTCCTGCGCATGGCCTCTATTGGCCGACATGGCTAAGCAGTAAGGCAGGGGACTGCAAGTTGCTACTGCTATCTGCTTGCCGACACGATGAAGGTGAGTTCGGGAAATATGGAATTGTGTGTGCAGGTTTTCACCATCTTTGAAGTTTATTTTCCCAAGTAGAAGTTGTCACTTCAGTCGCTTTCCTTTGGTGAATTTCTTGTGAGTTGGGAGATCATGAATGTCAACTAGAAATGTTATGCCATCTTTAATGTTTTAGGAGTTCTGTAGCACATATAAATCTATAATATTTGATTCAATCTGGGGAAAAGACGCTGAACTTTTTTCTATGTGATCTATACATGTTGCATTTGGTTGGTGCCTAGAAATTTGTTTGACATTCGGGAATGAGAAACACAGAAACTCTTATTTAATTGCCAATAGATAGGTGTAGCATTTTATACTTGATTAACGATGATTTCTTGGTTATAAACTTTGGGATTAATTTGCATTTCTAACAATTTCTCTAACTGACATGCTTTCATGTTTCACACAGCTTTCAGCTGGCATCCTAGCTCTGTACACATGCAAACAACCCATGGGTTACAAGGTTAAGAGGTATGTTTCATGGACTGTTTTATTAGAAGGTGAGTGCAGATTTGATTTTATTCGAATTTGAGCTTTTGAAAATGCTGAGTTGCAGCATCCAATTTAGCTGCAAATGCACGGACAAAAGCTTTAGGAGCCATATCCTGTGAGTATCACTCAGTATCTTGTGGGGTTTGCAAGAAATGTGCAGGTAGTTTTTCCGGAGTATTTTTTGCTGGTCATGCTAACATTGCAGTTCTTATTCGTCATAATCAGCCAAGGATATCCGCATTTCGCATGGGTAGTGGCTATGCTGGATTGAAGGATACTCTTGGTTTTCATGATGCCAGACTTCAGAGGTATGTGATGATAGCAGTACCCCCAACATTGTGACATGTTTGCAGTCGGGTTACTTTTTCTTAAACAGGGTGTCATAGACATTAAACTTGTGGTGGATGGAGTGATCTGACAGGTCACAACACTACCAAAATTATCCCTAGAATGCTAAGTGATTAAATGACCTATGAAAAGGAGCCTTGGTAATAGTATGTATTGTTGGTTTGAAGACCATTTTATTTTATTTACTTGTGGTACCGAGCTGCAATGTGAATGGCATGGCTCTGTTCTATCGATGCAGGAAAGCTCTCATTCTCATACAATACCTGCTGCACAACAAGGCAGACATGGTTCCTTAGTGCGCGAAGCTGCTCTAAGCTGCCTCCTTGAGTTATCTCAAGGCAAGACATCTGGTCACGCGCTACCCGACCAAGACAAGCTAAGAGACATCCTCAAGAGCGGAATCGAAGGGACATAAGCTTTTTCTTTAGTATAATTTGAATTGATATTGAATTTCATATATCTTCTTGCTTAGCTTCAAAATAGAATATGTGTGAATACTCAAATATCAATTGTGTAGGAGTTCAATAATGAGAAAAAAAACATTGGTTGTTTTCATGTGTATCCCCTAAGTTAGAGCCGTGGCGTTAGCACGGGCATTATACTAGTACCTGGTAGTCTGGTACCAGGAAATACAACCAAAGAAAAATTGGAAAAGGTTCCAACAGCACCGCACACAGCCGCGTCCATCTATTCCAGTGCCTAGCTTCTTCCTTGCTTCCGGCCTCTAGGCAGACAACAGCCACCGCTCGGCCACTGCCCTGGCTTGCTGGCATGCCACCACAATAGCAGCTGTTCACCAACCTGGCCAGACTGCGTACAACCCCACAACTCGAATCCTGCATCGGAGATTGGGTAGAGTGAGAGATATGCCACATACCTAGTGAGAAAAGAGGAGATGAGAATAGGAAGGTAGTGACGCTCCACCTGGCCACCGCCATTCCCTCGTGTGGCCGGCAAGGATTCACCCTGCTTCTTAGCCCGCGTCGCACGCACGGTGGTTTTCCTGCCCCTCAACCTCTACACCACCTATTCCTACCTGCCAGGAGCTCGCATCAGATTTCCTGCACAGATCGAGTGGAGAGCGGACAAATCCAACCATGCAGCTGACGGATCCGGCCACGCAGGCCGTGGATCTGGCCGAGGAGTCGCCCGAAGCTTCGCCCGAAGCAGTAGCCATCCAGCACCCAGCTTTGGAGAGAGAGATCCGGTGCCTCCGGCAACTTCGTGCTCGGTGACCTGCACACCGGATCTATCTGTGTGTGCCTCCGCCAACAAGGAAGACCGAGCAGGAAAGCCTAGATCGACGTCCGTCCCCGGTGCCGGCGAGGGAAAAGGAGAATGAGAGAGAGGGAGAGCGGCGCGCTCCTTAACCTGCGCAACGGTCGGCCCGTTGCCACCTCGCTCGTGGCCCGCGCTCACATTGTCCAGCGGCGGCGGTTGCGGGCGGACAGCGGGCCTGCTCGTCGTGGCGCGCTCGCACCCTGAGCCGTCGCGTGGGGGGCCGGCGGCCTCAGCGCCTGGACCCGCCCGGGCCGGCGGCCTCCACGCCAGACGCCGGAGGGCGCGCTGAGCGTCGGCGAGGGGGGGGAGAGAGAGAGAGAGAGAGAGAGAGAGAGCAACTCAACCTGCGCAGCGGCTGGGCAGCCGCCGACCATTGGCCAGCTCTCCGGCGGCTGTGGCCAGCTCTGTGTCGATCTAGGGTTTAGGTGAGAGCGCCGCCGCCTCCGTCGCAGTTCCCGCGTCAGGAGGGAGAGATGGAGAGAAGGAGAGAGAGAGGGGGCGGAGAGGGGAGGCGGGAGCGGGGGCGGGAGCGGCGAGCCGCCGGCGCTGGCACCGGCGCGGCTCGCGCCCTCTGGCGGCACCCTCCTCTCGTCGAGAGAGACGGAGAGAGGGAGAGAACGTAGAGAGGGGGAGTTTTTTTTTTGGCCAAGGGTGAACGGTTATATATTTTGCGAGGGGAACAACAGCTAGAAACAAATCCGAACGTCCAAGCCGCGTTCAAACGGCCCAAAATGAATTTGCGGACGTGGACACTGCCAGGCCGCCGCAGCGCTTGCTGCTCTAGTCTCTTTAGACTAGTGATTTGCGCGCGCCCATGCGCGCGAGTCCTTGCCGCAGCTCTATACGGGAAATAGAATAGTTTTGACAAATAATGAAGAATATGACATAATGTTGACAAAGAATGAATATGACAGACTCTGGTAAATGAAATGATATTGATACAAACCAAACAAATCATAGGAAGTATTTGTTTCCTCCACTTAGTCCAGTCGTGCCTAATCTCATGTTGAATTTCTAAAACAGCTGCGAGATGTTCATACCGTTCATATTACATGAGACATAAGCTCAATGATTTACAGAAAAATAAGACCTGCTTATAGAAAGATAAGCCAACATAACAAAATGTGTTATAAATGATGGTACACTATTCTTTATAGTCTCATTGCGATTTTCTATTGAAGACTCATTCTGTGTGTTCTATTCATAGTGAAAAAAAGCACGAAATGCTTATTGGTTCAAGAACAGAAACCCAAACTGCTACGATGACAGATACAACATCAGTGCTACTTGTGCAATGACTAAGCCCGCGTAGGTCCTTCAACTGCTGTAGTCCAGTAACAACAGTAGCTCCTCCGATGAATCCAGTGATTGCGAAGAGAATCAACAAGGATGCCCAGTCTCAAAAAGGAATGATGCAAAAGACTAATCAGTGAAAGCAAGGAAAGCAAGCTCACTGTAATCATAAGACTACAAAGCTCTACCTGAACAGACAAAATGCAGATTGGAAGATACCTGTTTGGGTCAGCTATCTTTTGAGCCATTGATGAAAGCAACAATGACACGACGGCATATATATGGTCCTATAGGATTATGATGAGTCCAATTCATGAAAGGAATGGATATGCTAGAAGGGTGGCCCTTTTTTTATATAAATAAAATAACATCACAATTGAGAATCCCTTTACTGTTCTAGCTAAAAAATATAGAGTAGTTGTCTGGGCACTATTAGTAGGGAAAAAGTGAGAAGGATCGATGGTTTCAGTTTATACAGTCGGTGGTAACTCTTGCAGCATTGAGTGTAACATCGACTTTTAAGGACTAAATGCAGGAGGATAATTAATATGGGAGCCTTCGATAATCCTATGCAGGGAAGATTTTAACTGAGATACCTTTAGAGAGCTAATCATTTATCTAAGCCCATGGTTGTTCAGTCCATCCTAAATATATTTGAGAGATCACCCTGTATATTTGGCAAAGATTGTAAATGTCAGTGATGCATCACATATCAATTGGCAAAAGGTGTGAAAGATTTTAACAGGAATATAGAAAAGCTTATTCTGAAATTACTTATAAATGATACTACTTTCTGTGACTTCTTTGCTGGAAGGAAAAAGGAATGTATAATCCCCAACAGAAACTGTAAAATGGTACAATAATGCTTTTAGAGCCAATTTGCTAAGAGCGTTGTTCTGATTTTAGGAAACAACTCAATTTTTCATATCCATGGAAAGGAATTAGGAGGCACCGGGAAGAGTTATGTATTTCCAAAAAAAAAAAGAAATGGCTTCCTTTTTGTAGATTTCTATAAGGCCAGTCTCAGTGCCCCGTTTCACTTCACCGTTTCCAAACAAAAATTTGCCGACTTTGCATCCATGAAATGAGGCATGAAACAACCTCTACAGTGCGGGAGTTTCACTTTGCCGTTTCCTAGGCTGCACAAAGCAATTAATTGCTATATGTTGTTCGGATCATATACATCCTCTAATCTGTAGCCATTTATATTTGATACAGCAACAGAATAACAGCCATCAGGTGCACAAGAACAGCCACCAAGTGCATACAAGCATCAGAGTACTGAAACAATTCAGATCATAACTCATAGTACACATTGACACACAATAGGACATTGACATGATAAAAATAGCAGCGAACAACTCAGTTCAGATTATATAAATAGCAGTGATCAACTCAGTTTAGATCACAGGAACAACTCAGAGTACTAGAACGATATGACCAAGTTCAGAAATGGCTACAGAGCAAGTTCAGATAGGTCACAGGAACCATCACTAAAATATAATATGTATATATATAAGATATATGAGCTACAGAGCTCATCTTCATCCGTCACTTACAAAAGACAGTAACTGCACCCCATAGTTCCCTGCATATACAAATACATTGCTATCAGGTTTCAAAACTAGCAGTAACTGCACCCCATAGTTCCCTCCATCACTAAAACTTTGCAGCATTCAAAACTAGCATTGAAATGATTAAAGTACATAGCTGCATTGAAACAGAACTCACCTTAGTCTGCAAACAACTTTTCTTCTAATTTGCGTATTGCCTTGTCATGTCTAGCCTTCTGATCTTCGGACATGTTCCCTGTATCTTGTTGAAGCAAGGAGTTGTACACCTTAAACATCGCCTCTTCTTTTTTTTCCTTTGCTGCCTGCAGGTTTGCATTGGATATCTGAATTTGTGCCTCTGTGACCTTGTCATGCTCCATCTTCCAATCTTCCTCAATCTTGATAATTTTCCCTATATTAACCCCAAGCATGACAATTCCATCCTTGACATTTTCTTTCTTACGCTTTCCTCTGCGCTCAGCCTTTGCAGCTTCTCTACCTTCAGGACGTATCTGTGCATCAGGAATTTCAACTATGTCATTGTTGTCTTTCTCCAACACGAACATTGCACACCATTTAGGCTCATCTTTGAGTATCTTCCACCAATGGATCAAGGTAAACTTCTTTCCATGCCTGTTTGCATACATCTTCTGTGCCTCTTCCTCCAGCATGTCATCTGAGTAACCACTTGTGTGCATTTGACAAACCTTAGTCCAATAGTCATTCCACTCACCAATTATTGTCTTGAGGCGTGACCAGTGCACCTTCAATTGGTTGAGTTCCCTTCTACGCTTCCCATTCCCTTTCCTGTTGAACTCAATAGTGATTTCCTTCCAAAATGAATCACGATGCTTATCATTTCCATAAATTGGGTCCTTAGATATTTCCAACCAAGAACTAGCCAACCGCTCTTCCTCGTCATGAGTCCAGTACCTCAAATTTCTTTGTTTGACAGTCTTGTTAGCTGCAGCGTTTTCTTCCATAGCTTGTTCTGTAGCTTGATCTGTAGCTTGTTCTGTAGCTTCTGGTGATGGTGTGCCATAGTCACTTGCTGGTTGTGATGGAGATACTGGGTTGAATGCCATGTTCTGACCAACCAAATGAAAGTTCTCTCCATAATACTGCGGCGGATAGTGTGGTTGATGCATTATATGTTGAAAACTCCCTGAAGGGTACATCCTGAAAACCAATTTCACAAGCACTCAATTGTTAGAACAGGAAGCCATTCTTTTCCTAATAACTGTAGGTTGTAGAACTACTTTCATTGTTAGAAAAGGAAGCCATTGTTTTTCATTGTCATTGTGCATGTCATGATTTGAACAAGACATATCAATTTCTAACTGTAGGCTGTCAACATATCAATTTCTAACTGTAGGCTGTCAACATTATCATTGTGCATGTCATGATTTGAACAAGACATATCATTGTGCATGTCACTGGATCCATTTTATGCATGCCAACATTACACATTCTGAAAAAACTAAACTGAACTACTATCGGCCATGTATCCTATGAAAAAACTGAACTACTAAACCATGTATGCACAGAGATGGTACTTGCAATATCAAGAGAGAAGCAAAATTCTGCACAATGTATGCACAGAGATGGTACTACTAAACCAAGTCAAGAGAGAAGCAGTACCATGGATTGGGGCCTTGTTGATTTCCATGAAGAGAAGCAAAATCTGGGGGTATGGCGCCACATCCTGCTCCTTGCGGTGGCCGTGGTGGCATGGTGGAAGTCGGCGGCGCACCTGGTGGTGGTGGCGCACCTGATGGCGGCGAACCTGATGGCGGCGCAGCAGGGGCGGCGCCCTTCTTCAGGCCAAGCCGGTGGCGCGTCGTCCCTCCTTGGCCGGTGGCGTGTCCGTCCTTGGCCGGTGGCGCCGTCCCTCCTTCGCCGGTGGCGCCGTCCCTCCCTGGCCGGTGGCGCGCCGTCCCTCCAAGCGGCTGCGTATCCATGGCGGATACTTCGACTGGATCTACGAGACCTAGCGGGAAGAGGTGGCCAGCGCGGCGGAGGCTACCGATGGCAAGGAGAGAAGGGCGGCGGACCTAGGAGAAAAGGGCGTCGGACCTAGGAGAAAAGGGCGGCGCGACCCAGAACGCCAAGCTGACGGCCGCCACGGCACCACCGAGGGCAGAGCAGGAGTGAAGAGCGGCGGTGAGAACTGGGATTGGGGGCGCGAATTGGGATTGGGAGCTCGCGAATGGGTGGAATCGCGCGGGCGGGAGAGAATGGAGCAGCTCACGCGCACGGGATCGAGGAAGAAGAGATGAAACGCCTCAGCGCATAGTTTCATTCCGTTTCACCCTCTCGGAAACAACGCCAACACAGTGTCACCATGGTGAAACGCTAGTGCTCTCTCTCCTCCTCGTTTCAATCAAATTGCTGATGTGTCACTATATTTAATGTGCATGACACTATGGTGAAACCCCCACTGAGACTGGCCTAATGAAATTACACACACCAGCAATTAAAGAAAGTAGCAGAATATAAGAAGGTCCGCTTCCTTTACAGCAAGGTGCTAAGCTAATATGTAAGATGCAAGGATTAATCCTTTACTGCCAAGAAAATAGGCATGTGAGAACCAAGATATCTAGATTTAAGAAATAGTCAAATACTCAGCAAAAATCAGACTCAAAGCTATATAACAATAGCTGAATTTGTCATGTTGGAAGACTTATACTAATATTTATTTGGGCTTCAAGTTTATATGAAGACTGGTTGGAATGATAGATCATGTACTGTCCAGTTTATCTTAATATCTGAAGTCCAACAAAGGCAGCAGGATGAATACAAAATGATACAATAAACAGGTAAAATAAAAACCCTCATCCAGTTCGTTCTTGTATGGATGGCCTAGATGAGATGATTGCTTATCTTGCGTTTGCAATGGCTATACTGTTAGTATGAAAAGTTTACAGATGCAGAACAAAACACTTTAGTAGAGTGATAGTCCTTGCATGGCTATCCTTCAGAACACAGGTACTACAGACAGACCATAGAAGCTAACCTAATATAATCGTATGGCTCGAAAGCCTTGAAGTAAGTCGAACCATAGCATAAACAGGCATCTTGATTTTTTCATGTAATGAGCAGCAATATGGGTCCTACTATTCGTACTAAGCAGAGGGCAGCAAATCAGAATATCAGATAGCTCACATAGGGAAAACCAAAAATTCCAGTCCGCTAACTCTTTGCTCACATAGGGAAAACCAAAAATTCCAGTCCGCTAACTCTTTGCAAGTCCAAGCCTTATGACCCAGAGCTAAGATGACTACCTATTTTTCCTTTAGATTTCTGTTCTCTACACCAAGTTCTAAGGGGCAACAACTATAGGCAAGTAATTTATGAAGAAGAGTAGGGAACCTGATTACCTGTCTATAATATGCATGTAAGCACATCCCCAAGCCACTTGTGACGGTGATTCAATGGACCCAAATAAACTTGGAAAGCTGCTGGTCTCACACAGTCTTGTATTTGATGCCCTGAAATTCCAAATCCAGTACTGTATCCTACATCTGTAGCAAACAGCAATAACAAAAAACGGATCAAGCAAATTTAAGCAAAAATGAAGGCAAATTTTCCAAAATTTGAGTGGTCGGCTACCTGGCTAAATCGGATTGAACAAACATGACGGCTTTTAATCAAGCAAATCGCAGTGTATATCAGTAGCTACTAACCTGTAGAATAGGTTTGAAGGCAAAATAACTTTAGTAGTAAGAAAAAGAGTACAGAGGCGCTGGCCTCTGTGGCCACGCTTGTTTAGTAAAAAAAAAAAATTAGAGGCATACCTGGTTGAGCTCATCGTCCTCAGCATTCTCGTTTTGCCTGCTTTTGGAATCCGTCATGGCCATGCCGGGACATTGCACCTGGAATCGAGTAGATCGACAGCACGAGAGGCACAGAGGGGAAGGGGGTGGCCAAGGACTCACGTGGATGACGAGCTGAGCATCAGGGCGCTGGGAGAGGACACAGGCAAGATGTGGTGGGGAACGAACGGATCTAGCCATGGACGCCTTGGATCCAGTCGTGGAGGCCTTGAGCCTGTCCCGGAGCAGCGAGAGAGGAGGGAGCTAGGAGAGCTGAGCGCGCTCTCCACGCGACTACGGCCGCCGCCAGAATATGCCGGCGCGAGGGGGACTGCCACGCCAGGGAGTGGGGGGCCTGGCCGGGTGGCTGCCATGCTAGGGTGCCGGGGGGCCGCGACGGGGCGTTGGAGGGAGAGGGAGAGGGAGAGGGAGAGGAAGAGAGGAGGAGCAGGGAGGGAGGCACCTTCACCTGTGTCTATTCACGGCTGCCGGAGCCCCCGCCTGCCAGGGCGCCCCTAAGGGCCACTCGCGCTGCCGCATCGCTGCGCCAGGGGCGCGCTCGCCCTGCGCTGCCGTGCCGCCATGCCTGGATGCGCCGACCGCCACGCCACCGCGTCCGCCCAGCCGCTCCGCTGCTCCGCCGCACCGGGGGGAAGGGTGGGGGCCGCCGCGCCTGGATGCGCCGACCGCCACACCACCGCGTCCGCCCAGCCGCTCCGCTGCTACGCCGCACCGGGGGAAGGGTGGGGGCTCACCACGTGCTCGCCCCCAGTGCCGCCGCGCCAGCCCCGCACCACCGCGCCGAGAGGAGGGGCGCTCGTCCCCAGCCGCCACCGAGAGTCGAGAGAGGAGGGAAAGGAAGGAGATGGGCCTTAGGGTTAGAACCCATATATATATGTGGTTCGGAGAAGATAGCAGCACCGTCGATTGCTGAATCCAACGGCCAGCATTCGTTTCACTGACGTGGCCACCCTGGCGTCGCGTTTTGGCCTGCTGTTCTAGTTTCTTTAGATGCGGCACTCGACAAATATTCAGTTTAACGAGTGCTAGACGCAAAGCACTTGGCAAAATTATGACACCCGGCTAAGAGTTCCTTTGCTGAAAATAAAATACTTGGCAAAATTATGACACTCGGCAAGAATTTCAGCACTCGGCAAACAGCCGCAGAGCTGCACGGCCGGTAACCGCTGCCTGATACTCGGCAAACTATATCTTTTCTTTCAGCCCTCCAAACTTTTTCTGCTCTCCGCATACAGTACCTGGTACTCCATGTTAAAATTTGGTACATTTCTCGTACTGTTTGCTATATTTAATTAATTTATTTTATTTAATTAAATTTTTAGGGATAAGTCAAATTTGAACTTCAAGTAATTCAAATAATGGAAAAATGAATGGAAAAATAAAATTCATGTTATTGAAATTCGAATAATGTTAAAATCTCAGTGATGAAAGGAAATTTCGAACACCTTGTACACGAAACATGACCATGAACTTGTGGCTGAATTGTTTCTAAATTCTACAAAAATCAAATGAAGTCTGAAAATCATGAAATTTATCAAGATGTCATGATATCATACGTGGAGGGTGTGGTAAAAATTTGAGAAGGCACCTATGTGTTTCTATGACTCAATATGGACCTTTGTAATTTTTTGACGCATCTAGACCTCCTTAACTTTTTTATCAATGGGGATTGGTCTATCTGCCAATTATGACGGGAGACCACTCTTAATTTTTCATACGTTAGCCATCATCAGGAATTACATAGATACATTAGTTTAGATTTTATTAGCTAATAATCTGCCTAAGGCTTCGGGAACATCAATGAGGAGGATATCCCACTACTACACAAAAGATAAACCACAGCGTTACACTTTTGCACTCTGTGGCGAGCACCCTAAGATGCCCAGTGCAGTAAATCCCATGATAGGGCATTTACCGTAGCGGGCATCTTAAGGCGCCCGCCATGGTAAATCGATTTACCATGGCGGGCATCCTATAATGCCTGCTGCCAAAAAGACTGAGGCCCAACAGAGAGCCCATATCCAATTCTTCTCTAGTTGGCTTATATATACGAGGGGTTAGCCTTATATATCCAACTCAAGTCGCATCCTCTCCTTCTCCCTTTCCCAGGCTCCCTCTCCTCTCCACCACGCGTAGTGGCTCCCTCGACCTCCACCACGCGCGCGGCTCCCTTCATCACGCAGCGCCCTCTCCTCCCTCTCCTCTCCACCTCTTCACCATGGCGCGGCTCACTCCCCTCTCCACCACGGCGCGTGTTGTGGGGTGCAGCACGGCGCGCGCCCCTGGTCAACGACGGTGTGTGCAGTGGTGTGTAGTGGATGGAGGCGGTGGAGGCCCGACAGGGGGCCAGATCTTGGTCTTGGACCTCGGTGGTTAAGGTAGAGTCCCGGCGGCGGCCAAATCTGGGTCCCTCCTTCCTCATCCACGACGGTTGCGAGGTGCCACGCCTAGATCTAGTCGGCAACGCCCTGATATAGTGGGGACGAGCTCGATCTGGTGAAGCTGCGCGATGACTAACCAAGTCTATGCTTAACCCCTGAGCTGCAAACAAGGTAACATGATATAAGGGATATAGAGAAGACCGCTACGACACCTTAGTTCCAACCTTCGCAAGCTATGCGACCACTGTTCTAATGGGGATGTACTGAAGGAAAAGACACCACAGAGGATGCTTAACCCTAGCATACAAATCCTACCAATCCTACTAATGGGAGGAGGCTCCAAAGGATCAATGAGGCTATCACCCCCGGCGACCTACCACCGATCCAGCTAGATAGGGATATCTACGAGCAACCGAGTCTAAGCACCACGCTTACACATGAATTACTACTCTAACCCAATAGCAACAAAGGATTGAAGTACTCAAAAGAGTCACAAACCATAGAACAATAAGAACAATGTTACTTACTAGAGTTTAGAAGTTGAATTACCGAAGAATCTCAGAAGCAAGCCCTGGGCTAGGGAGACTTGATCCTGCAGGTACAAGCCGGAGAGGAGACACCAACAGGCCAAGCTTCCTCCAACTCTCCCTCCACTCTATCTCTCTCAATCTAGAAGAATAACTCTAATTTCACATAGAGACTATAAAGCTAATCTCTCTTGAGTGCTAGGCTCTAGAGGGGAGATCCATTCAAGGGACCCCTCTCAGCTGATCCTGACTGGAAATAATGAATTAGGGTTCCAAGGGATGCCTCCTCCAGGGGCCAAGGGCCTTTCTTATATAACCCCCTCCAAGGCACGATAGCCGTCAGATCAAATTGAACTTAATGGATGATTATTATTGATCCTCAAAGGCGATGGAATCACGATCCGTGAGCCTACACCTAATTGGTGCAGGGGGAGGGCACCCGCCCAAGGGGGAGGGCGGCCACCCTGTCTCTATGACAGGTGGGCCCCTCCCTCCAGGGGTCTCCTTGCCGAGTCCTCTAAATTTTTCTTTTTCGTACGTAGGTCCTTTCTCTCTAGGTAAATCTGATATGTGGACCTCCTTTGGATCTTTTCTGATAACCCCCTGCAGAAATAGACATTCACCAAAACTAATAGAATTCTGTCAGTGTAACCCCTATATCTAGGAGGTAATTATGTTTAGACCCTTTTTCATGTTTCATTGATGGTTAAAATTTACAGTTATCTACCAGCAATAACTCCCCCAAGCTTACCCTTTACTCGTCTCTAAGCAAAGATAATCTTAGTGATGGATTAGGAGTTGCTACAATGCTTTCACACCTCAAAAGTACACATGTGTTCAAACAAGAGCTCTCTTCTAGATTAGAGTGAACTATTCTGACATTCAAACATACCCATATTACCTTCCACCATGCGGCTTGTAGCCGTCACTTGGGTCTTGAGCAGTTGAAAGACAGAACGGTTAAGTCAAGCGCCATATTTCTAGCTCTTTGGTCAACCATTATTCTAGAGTTTTGCAAGATTTTTAAAGAAAACTCAGAGATTCCTTTGTATGACCCTCTCAATTCTCTCATTTGTGGTATTTATGGATCCTCACCGAGGCATTAATGGTGTATGCCTTCTCTCTTTACCCAAGATATGTGGTATTTTTGGCATAAGGCAAAGTAACATTGTGCCTTCTCTCTCTCACCCTATAACTAATAGGCTTATGTGGAGTTCATAGGTGGGAAGACAGCTCATACATACTTGCAAACATATATTGCATGGTCAAACATGGATCCAGAGGAATGAGTCATATAGTCAAATCAAGATGTGCATGTGTGTGGACCTATATATGTGGTGGATGTATGTTGGAATAGTAGTCGGTGTAAGTGGTTATGGAGGTAAAAGGTTCTCAATGGTGAAGGCCTAATTCTACTTTTGCTCCTTGGAGGAATACATACCTCTATTTTGAAATTGAAGACTTTAGGGAGAACTTGGGTCGCTCAAGAGAGTTTTTTTACTTGGACATTTGTCCTCTTTCTCTTTCTTTTTTTCAGAACACCCAAGCCTCTTTTTGGATAGATTGATGAGAGGTAGCAATAGGAATATTTGGAGTTTTATTGGATAGCGGGGCAAAATGGATGGAAAACATATTTTTTGATGCTCACTCCCAGTGTAGGAGTAGAACAATTTTGTGGGTGGATCTAGATGGAAAACATGTGGATACGTACTTCTAGGGAAGAAGCAACATTTATGGATGGAGCGTACGTGATCTTGATTTTAACCGCATGACCAATCCCTAAGGGTCGACACAGCTTGACTCTACTCAATACTCACAAGCAGTAAATGTAAGTGAAAGTGTTCCTAGTCTAACAAGCATGCATATATGGCTGCGGTAGGAATTCAAGCTCTCATCATATAGGAACTCATCATGCAATATTTTTATGTTTATCAAAAAGATAAATTCTCCAGAACTCTAGTATCTCTAGGAGCAAGATAAACAGCAGCTCAGACCTTCTCATATCATATCCACCAACTGCCTGGACTTAGATCAAGCATTCACTACCCATAACTTTCAAGGTCAGAGCAAATCTTAGATCAAAACAACTGTGTCCAAAACTCAGTAGAGTTCAAGGTTGAAAACTAGGTACTTGAAAGGAATTACGGCAGAGCAACTATTCATCATATCCATGCAAGAGATTATTTAGAGAGTCCTCTTTTATTAACAACTTCTTTAAAAATAAAAACAAGCAAACTAGATACACCCTTTTTATTTTGGTTCTATCATTTTAAACCATCTTTATTAATAATTAAGAAAACTCATAAAGAATAAGATAAAACTGAGGGAAGATAACACTTTGAAAGCATCTAGGCCCCTTTGATGCGGGTTTCGATGATTGATGACAATGTTAATTATCATGACTAACGTGTGTTTTACAGAAACAGTAAAGTGTTAGGTCATGGTAATGGAATCTCGGGCAATATGGTTTTTATGCCCCTGTCAATGGAAATCGTTTCGGTTTTCAAAGGATGGATGACAAGGTTAAGGACGGTTAGTTCCGATTGTTGTTGGTGTTGAGAGACATCGGATTAATCGTTAGGACTTTGTTTTTCCTTTGGCCGTACTATTAAGGGGGTACGAACGGGTAGCTTGACCTAGATGAGTCTAATGGTTTAGGTGTGGTGCACACTTGTCAAACATAGCACTAGGTAGTTGCAAAAAGTCCCAGAGATTGATTGGAGTCGAAGCCGTTCACAAAGGATTTGAATCGGAAGTGAAATGGTCTTCAAAAGCTACACCGGACACTGGCTTGTGAGGCGCCGAACGCTGGCATCAGCGTCCGGCGCGTGCAGCATGCGCAGAGCCCGGCCAACCGAGTGCCAGACGCTCGGCCTTGCATGTCCGGCGCGCGCCGGACGCAGTCCAGAGACCCTGCAATCTGGCCAGACCACCGGACGCTCAGTGAGAAGGCGCCAGACGCGTCCGGCGGCCGCAACAGCTAGTGCAGGATTTGAACCATAACACACGCCGGACGTGTCCGGCGCTGCGAGGCTGGCGCATCCGGCGCTCGCGAAAAAGCTGAGAAGAGGGGCAACGGTTGGATTTTTAGGCTTGGCCTATAAATACAACCCCACCTCCTCCACTCCAGCTCTCTTGCCCATTTGAGATTTGAGATTTGAGAATCAAGAGTGAAGAGCTTCATTAGTGCTTAGAGAGTAGCAAGTGTGCATCCACCCTTCTCATTAGGCTTGTCATGGTCAAGTGAGAGTTTGTGCTTGTTACTCTTGGTGATCGCCATCACCTAGATGGCTTGGTGGTGATTGGGAGTTTGGTGATCATCCGGCGGAGGCTTGTGGATGACCCAACTCAAGTTGTGAGCGATTCTTGGCGATTCACCGGGTCGGAGCGACGAAGAATCAGCCGCTAGAGAGCACTTGATCCTTGCACGGATCAAGGGGAGCTATACCCTTACGCGGGTGCTCCAACGAGGACTAGTGGGGAGTGGCGACTCTCTGATACCTCAGAAAAACATCGCCGTGTTCCTTGCTCTTTACATTCCGCAATTACTTTCTAGCATTTACATTTCCACAATTACATTCCTAGAATTGCCATTCTAGAATAGGATTGGAACCTAGGGTGCAAAACTCTTTTGTCGGTAGAATCAATAGGAACACACTTAGGCACCGAGGGGTGAATTATGGGCTAGTAGGGTTTAATTCTGCAAGAATTTTTAGAATTAGCCCAATTCACCCCCTCTTGGGCATCTTGATCCTTTCAAGTGGTATCGGAGCCAAGTTGCTCTAAATTAGGCTTAACTGCCTAGAGTAAAGATGTCCCACGGGGATGGCCCTTCTCCCATGTTCAAGGGAGATGATTTTTCTTATTGGAAAATTCACATGGAAGCCCACCTAGAAGCTCTAGATGTCGGTGTGCTTAGAGCCGCATCTCATGGTCTCCCAAAACCTAAGGATTTAGCCAACCTTATCGGCGATGAGGTTCACTACGAGAAGTGGAACGCAAAGGCTAAGAATGATATATTCCGTGGCCTTAATAAGGACGTGTTTAATCGCATTCGGAACCACAAGGACGGCCATGCTCTATGGTCCGACCTTTGTGCGCTCCATGAGGGAACCAAGAGTGAGCGTGAGGAACACTATCATCTTGTTATGCGAAAGCTAAATTCTTTTGAGATGAAGGCTAATGAAAGCGCTAATGATATGTATTCCCGTTTGAATACCATTGTAGAGGAACTCAATGGGCTTGGACTCACACAAATGTCGCCATCCGATGTTGCAAGAAAGATCTTGTGTGTCCTCCCCATTGACAAGTATGGGCACCTTGTCACCGTGCTTCATCAAGGAGATCTTTCCACCGCTGCACCAACTCAAATCTTGGGAAAGATCAATGCTCATGAGATGTACATGCATCTCACTCCCAAGGAAGGCTCCTCATCCAAGAAGAAGGACTTGGCCCTCAATGCAAGACATGCAAGAAAAGGCAAGGCCAAGATCTCTCATGATGACTCAAGTGTTGTTGAAATTGACGACTTGAGTCTTGCTTTCATGGTGAAGAAGACCACCAAGATGATGCAGAAGCTTAACAAGAATGGCATCAAATTTGATGGCAAAAAGAAGAAGTTCTTCACTAGTAGCAAGAGGAAGCCAATCTCCGAGATGGAGTGCTTCAATTGCCACAAGCTTGGCCACCTAGCTCATCAATGCCCGGAGCCTCCAAGAGATGACAAATACAAGAAGAAGGGCAAGAACAAGAATGATGACTCTAGTGATGATGATGAGAAAGACAAGAAGAAGAAGAAGGATAAGCCATACAAGAAGAAAGATGGCAAGAAGGAGTACCACAAGAAGAAGAATGGCAAGGCATACATTGTTGGTGATTGGCTCACCGATATTGAGTCTTCTTATGGATCATCCGATGAAAATAGTGATGATGAAGAAGTAGCCGCCATCGGCATTGGCTCTCCACCACCACCACAACCACTACCTTGCCGTCATCCTCTACTCACTATTGCCTCATGGGTAAAGGCGATAAGAAGTTACATTCTAAGCACGATGATAGTGATGATGAAAGTGGTAGTGATAGTGATGATGAATATGAAGCACCTTCTTATGATGAACTTGTAAAACAAGTACTCAAAAACCATCATCAAGACTAGAGCTAGATGTGATGAGCTTGATAGTGAAAATACTTCTCTTCTAGAAAAGAACGAAGCTTTGCAAAAGACTAGTGATGAGCTTAGAGAACAAAATGAAATTGTGTCTTCTCAAATCAAGGAGCTCAAAGCCTCTAAAAAGGAGCTCAAAGCACAACACGATAAACTTGAGAAGAAGCACAATGAGCTCACCACTAGTTATAGCTCTCTAAAAGAGGAGTATACAACTATCAAGATCAAGCATGGCAATCTTAACATGGCTTATGAACTTCTATCCGAAACACATGATGCTACTAAAGATTGATATAGCTACATCATGTGATGACTTGATTGATGAGAGCATTGAGCAAGGTTCTAGTAGCAAAGGCAAGAAGGTGGTGGTGGCCGATCACTATGATAACTATGCCAAGATCAAGAATGAGAATGAACAACTCAAGAAAGATCTTGAGCAAGCTAAAGCCACCAACACCGTCACCATTGAGAATCTTGATCGTGATGAGGAATTGCCTCTTGAGAATGAGAAGCTTAAAGAAGAGAACGAGAGACTCAAGTTTGAGATGTCATGCTTAAAGCAATCAACCAATGAGTCACTCTTATAAGAGAACAAGAAGCTCAAGCAAGAGAAAGAGCACCTCAAGATTGGGTTGAGCAAGTTTGCAAAAGGAAAGTCACTTCAAAGTGAGCTATTGATGAACACCATGATGAAGACCGATAGAGGTGGCATTGGGTTCAAGGCACATCAAGAGAAGCAACATAAAATCAAGCAAGCTAGTCAACAAAAGCCAAAGCCAAAGCCAAAGAGATGCTTTGAGTGTGGACAAGAAGGTCACTTTGCTCATGAGTGTGAAACTCCACCACCTCAACCCTTGCCCAAGCATGCTAGACCATTTGCTTTCAATGCTCACTTTGTGGTTAGAAAGGATTCTAGTGGAAAGGCTAAAGTCACATTCTTAGGATCACCCAATAAGAATAGGCCTAAGAGAATTTGGGTTGCAAGTCTCTAGTTAAGAAAGTCAAGGGCCCTCAACAAGTTTGGGTGCCTAAACAACAAGCTTGATCTCATGTGTGTAGGTGAACTACAAGACCGGTGGAAGTCATTGGGTTATTGATAGTGGTTGCACACAACATATGACCGGTGATCCTCGTATGTTCGCCTCACTTGATGAAGGGGAGCAAGATCAAGACAAGATTACATTTGGTGATAATTCAAAGGGCAAAGTCAAGGGTTTGGGCAAAGTTGCAATATCAAATGATCACTCTTTGTCAAATGTGCTTTATGTTGCCCCATTGAGCTTCAACTTGCTATCCGTTGGTCGGTTGTGTGATCTTGGCTTCCAATGCTTGTTTGATGAGAAGGAAGTGGTAGTGACAAAGAAAGAAGACTCAAAGATAATATTCAAAGGCTTTAGATAAAACAATCTCTATCTAGTGGATTTCTCCTCCGAAGATGCAAGTTTAAATGTTTGCTTACTCACCAAGACTTCACTTGGGTGGTTATGGCATAGGAGGCTAGCACATGTTGGAATGAGTACACTCAAGAAGCTATTGACGAAAGAGCTAGTGAGAGGCTTGAAGGATGTCAAGTTTGAAAAGGACAAACCTTGTAGTGCATATCAAGCCGGCAAGCAAGTTGCAAACACTCATCCAACCAAAGCCTTCTTGTCAACTTCAAGAGTGCTAGAGCCATTGCACATGGACTTATTTGGGCCAACCACATACAAGAGCCTTGGGGGAAATCTCTATTGTCTAGTGATTGTTGATGACTACTCATGATACACTTGGATCTTCTTTCTTCATGACAAATCCAAAGCTACCCCTTGCTTCAAGAAGTTTGCCAATAGAGCCCAAAATGAATTTGATGTCAAGATTAAGAAAATAAGAAGTGACAATGGGAAAGAATTTGACAACACCAACATTCAAGCTTATTGTGATGAAGTTGGGATCAAACATGAAGTCTCATCCACCTACACACCTCAACAAAATGGCATAGTAGAGAGAAAGAACCGGACTCTTATCACTCTAGCAAGAACAATGCTGGATGAGTAAACACTCCAAACAACTTGTGGGCCGAAGCAATCAACACCGCTTGTTATGCATCCAACCGGTTATATCTCCACAAGTTCATTGGCAAAACCCCCTATGAGTTGCTAAATGGGAAGAAGCTGGACGTCTCTTACTTTCGGGTGTTTGGTTGCAAATGCTACATCTACAAGAAAAGGCAACACCTAGGGAAGTTCCAAAGACGTTGTGATATTGGTTTTCTTGTTGGTTACTCATCAAAATCCAAAGCATATCGAGTATTCAACAATACCACCGGCTTAGTTGAAGAAACATATGATGTGGAGTTTGATGAATCTAACGGCTCCCAAGGAGCAATTGAGAATCTTGATGATGTAGGTGATGAACCATTGAGGGAGGCCATGAAGAACATGCCGGTGGGAGACATCAAGCCTAAAGAAGATGACGATGAAGTGCAAGTCATCGACAAACCTTCTTCTTCATCAAGTGTGCCTCAAGGTGATAAAGAGAAAGATGGGAGAGTTGAACATGAAGACACTCATGTATCCCATGAGCAAAGAGAGGCACAAGCACAAGATGTTGATGCTCCCCGACCATCCCCTCAAGTGGTTGAAAGAAGAAGTCCACTACTTCAAGATCATCCACAAGATCAAATCATAGGGAGTCCTTCAAGGGGTGTAATGACTCAAAGACTTGCTAGTTTTGCCGAACATCACTCTTTTGTTTCTTGTGTTGAGCCTAAAAGTGTAGATGAAGCTCTTGAGGATCCGGATTGGGTGAATGCAATGCATGAAGAATTGAACAACTTCACCCGCAATCAAGTTTGGACACTTGAAGAGTGCCCCAAGAATGCAAGAATCATAGGTACCAAGTGGGTGTTCCGCAACAAGCAAGATGACCAAGGCAATGTTGTGAGAAACAAGGCAAGGCTAGTGGCAAAGGGGTTCTCTTAAGTTGAAGGCTTGGATTTTGGAGAGACCTTTGCACCGGTTGCAAGACTTGAAGCCATCCGTATCCTCCTTGCATATGCTTCACACCATGAAATGAAACTATTTCAAATGGATGTGAAGAGTGCATTTCTAAATGGCTTTATTAATGAACTTGTCTATGTTGATCAACCTCCTGGGTTTGAGGACCCTAGATATCCTAATCATGTTTATAAGTTGTCGAAGGCACTATATGGGCTTAAGCAAGCCCCAAGAGCTTGGTATGAGCGCCTTCGGGACTTCCTCATTGAAAAGGGCTTCACCATTGGGAAGGTTGATACCACACTATTCACCAAGAAGCATAATGGAGAAATCTTCATTTGTCAAGTGTATGTTGATGATATCATCTTCGGCTCAACAAATGAAGAACAATGCAAGAAGTTTGGTGACATGATGTCAAAAGAGTTCGAGATGTCTATGATTGGTGAGCTTACCTTCTTCCTTGGGTTTCAAATCAAGCAAATGAGAGAAGGGACTTTCATCTCTCAAGAAAAGTACACCAAGCATCTTCTCAAGAGATTTGATATGAAGGATTGTAAGCCAATCAACACACCCATGGCATCCAATGGGCATCTCGACCTCGATGTGGAAGGTAACTCGGTAGACCAAACTCTTTTCCGCTCTATGATCGGTAGCTTGTTGTACCTTACTGCATCTAGGCCCAATATCATGTTTAGTGTGTGCATGTGTGCTCGCTTTGAAGCTGATCCTAACGAAGCTCACTTAAGTGCCATTAAGAGAATCCTTAGGTACCTCAAGCTCACCCCGAGCATTGGCCTATGGTATCCCAAAGGAGCAAGATTCCAACTTGTTGGCTATTCCGATTCAGACTGTGCCGGTTGCAAAATTGATAGAAAAAGCACATCCAGAGGGTGCCATTTGCTTGGGAGGTCTCTTGTCTCTTGGTCATCAAAAAAGCAAAATAGTGTGGCTTTGTCCACCGCCGAGGCGAAGTACATAGCCGCGGGGGCTTGTTGTGCACAAATCTTGTACATGAAACAAACCCTCCTTGACTATGGTGTAAATCTTGGTCAAGTGACTCTCTTGTGTGACAATGAGAGTGCGGTTAAAATTGCTAACAACCCGGTTCAACACTCTCACACAAAGCACATAGATATCCGCCACCACTTTCTTAGGGATCATGTCTCTAAAAAGGATATATCCCTAGAAGGTGTGAGGACCGAGGATCAACTTGCGGATATCTCCGCTGACCCATTGGATGAATCAACCTTTTGTAGGTTAAGGAATGAGCTCAATGTCCTTGACCTAAGCAACTTCACTAAAAGAAGGTGAAGTGTGTCGCCGTTGCATTGCATTGTAATACAGTTCACATTTAAATTCTTGTAATGCACATAGGGCTTGTCTAACATGGTTGAGATAACCCTCATCGGAGGTGTGAAGAAGCTTACCCTTGGTTCAAACTTGACAAGCCATCTAGATTCAAATTCTCGTATTGCATTGCATATGCATGTTTGTTGCTCATTCGTTTCCTTTCGGTTATCTCTTGAGCAACCGCTGTGTTCGTCCATGAATTGAGAAAGCATTTGACGCTTCCATTGGTTCGGAAACTCAATTTCATGGCCACACATTGTTCCTCGCTCAATTTATCGCCTATTTTCATAAAAATATATTAAGCCTAAGGCAAAATATTTGAAAAATTTGAGGGTTTTCAAGTGGGGTTCTCATACCAGTTCCAATTGGTGTTTATTTGGGTTTTATTTAAGTTGGAACTTGGTTGGGAGAAAGCGTCGTGAAGGAACGGAGTCAAATCAGCTCAAAATGGAGCGCCAGATGCTGGAAATTGGAGTGCCGAACGCTGAGTGGCGCGTCCAGCGAGTGCTGCGATCGGCCAGAGCAGCAAAGCCAGAGTTTGAATGCGCCGGACGCTGGACCCCGGATCAGCCGCGTCCGAGGCAAAAGCACTGGACCGTCCGGCGGTCGGTTTTGCTTCAGCAAGATCTGGACCACTGTAAGGTCCTAGATGGCTAGAAGGGGTGAATAGCCTATAAAAATTTCTACAAAAGCCAATAAGCAAACTCGTTAGAAAAACAAACAGCGTAAAGCAAGTTTTGCTTAGCCTACGGTTGTGATGCAAGCCTCCTTCCACAATTCTAGTAGATTAAGATCTCTAGTTCACAGAAGGGCTATGTCACTACTTCTACACTAGTGAGTGAGCAAACAACACTACTAACAAAGAACTTCTACTTAACTAGCAAGTTAAACAAGCTACACAAGCTAACAAAGTACGCTAGATAAGTAAATGCAAGAGAGGAGGAGATGATCTTTTATACCGACGTTGAAGAGACGATGTTGCCAATCACCAAGATGAGAATCAATCAATACAATGAGGCAACAATCATATAATGAAGACCAATCACCGGGTGACAAAGGATGACACAATGTTTTTGTTCACCCAGTGTTCACTTGTGCACCGACAAGCTACGTCACCGGTTGTGTCAACCAACACCTAGATGGTTCCCCGGTGTGACCCACAAGTCACTTGCCCCTCAGGGCATGCCTCGCAAGGCACCGCAAGACACCACTCTCAAGTGAGGTAGCTCAATGACACACGCATTCCACTAGAGTTGCTTTTGGCGCTCCACCGAGGAAAGCACAAGAACCTCCTACAATCAACCGGAGGTGGCCAAGAACAATCACCTTCTCTTGCCAACGCCTCCAACAATCACCAAGCTGGCTAGGAGCGGTACTCTCCAAGAGTAACAAGAAATCCACCGGCTAAACCACCCGTAAGTGCCACTAGATGCCCTCAAGCAATGCAAATGCACTTTGGGATCACTCAATCTCACTTAGATATGCAACCAAGCAAGAGAGATGAGTGGAAGGGAGAAGTTTTTGCTCAAAGGATGCACAAGAGTGTTAGAAATGCCAAGAGAGTGGCCATGGAATCGGCCAACTTCTATTTATGACACCCCATAAGCTAAACTAGCCGTTACCCTCTCACTGCGCTTTCCACGAAGGCACCGGACGGGTCAGGTCAGAGGCACCGGACGCATCCGGTCCCCAGCGCGCCAGCCACTCAAACCACTCCACCATTGGAGATAGTGGGACCCACGTCCGATGCACCACCGGACGCGTCCGGTCCGCACATCTGACGACCGCCTCAGAAACAACCTCTCTGGACAGCGTTCGGTGCGCACCGGACACCGGGGGCTGTAAGCACCGGACGCGTCCGGTCCACGCCCCGCGCCAACATGCCACCAGACCAACCAGCACCGGACACTGACGTCATGCGTCCGACACGTGACCATCAGACGCGCCCGGTGCTACTTCCAGGGCACCAGCCCACGGCTACAGCAATCCACTGACCGGACGCATCCAGCCCAACGCACCGGACGCGTCCGGTGCTTGCAAAACGGCTCTGCCTCGATGCAAACACCGCGCAACTTCTCTAACAACATTTGCATCCGACGCAATAGAAAATATGCAACCAATTTTCCAAAAAACACCAAATCCTGCAAACCACAGCGCGACCATTCGCCACCTTTGCAAATGTGCCAACAACACCAAGTGTACATCTCCATGTGCTTGTGTGTCAGCCTTTTCTCAATCATTTTCAAAGGTTTTCGTTAGCTCATTAGGCCCTACATGCAATGCACTTCATGAATTCACCTAGTGGCACCCGTGCGTCGAATAGCCGATAAGACTTCTCCTCTTAATAGTGCGGCTATCGATCCTAAACCACTCACACCCTCTATGGTGTCTTGAGTGCAAAACAAAATGGCCCTATAGATATACCTTTGCCTTGAGCCCATTTTGTTCCTCCAAATGATATGAACACTCCACATCATCACATGACCGTCTCGATCCATCAACCTTGACTTCACTTGCTCTTCACCGTTGCATCTGTCCATCGGCGCCAAGTCTTGCCCAAGCTTCACCATCGCATGGTCCTTCGCTTCGAAGCCTCGACTTGCCCTTCACCCTCACAACCGGTCCATCGAGCCAAGCCTTGTCTTGATCTTCATCTTTTGGTCACATGACATGTGTCATGCTTCATATTCAATAAGCTCATCATGTGGACAATCTTTCTCTAAATCAACGGCGGTACCTGACTGGCGCGTCCGGCGATCAGTTTTGGCGTGTGGATCACCTTTCTATGATGTGTGGGGCCTCTTCTTTCCTTCCCTTCGCCTGATCCGTACACCGCCGTCACCTCATGCCCTAGCAGCGCCGCCCTTGCGACCTCACCGTCTTCCAGCGTCGCCCTGCTCCATCCCGCACTCGCGCCGCCGCTCCTCCTACGTCGCCCAGCCTCCGCGTCGCCGCATTGCCCCACGTAGCGCCACTCTTCCGTGCCCTAGCCGTGCCGCTCTGCACCTTCGCTGCACCACAGCGCCGCCCTGCCCGCCTTGCCGCCTGCACGCCACCACAAACCGCAGTCGCCGTGGTGAGCCTTCACTGGGGTTGTCCTTTCCCCTCGCCGGAGACGACTAGCTTGGACGACCATCAATCCTCCCCGGCGTGACTCAAGTCTTGTTCTCGGTGTGCCCTACGTCGTCGATCCTCACCTTTTCACAAGAAGTCGTGAACCCTAGGTATAAAACCTTATTCCTCCATTCTTACCTCAATGCTATGCTTCCATTAGGGTTTCATCTCTCTAGTCTTCATGCTTATAAGTTATATATTCCCCCTATTCTATCTCGTGCAGCGCGTTGAGCCGAGTCGCTTGTTACTTGACAGTTGAGCAGCGACAGTTGAAACCCTAGGCCAAGCCTGAGGGTACGGATTGAGGCCAAGCCTCGCAAGGCGTCAGTTCATCCACTTGTCAGTGATTTGCAGCTCAGTGACAGTTCATCTTCTCAGCAGCTATGACAAGGGTGAAGAATGCGACTGGGGGTTCAGGTGGTGATGATGGTGGTAGACACTGTCCTAGTATTCTAGAATTGCTCAAAGGCAAAGGCAAGATGCATAAGAAGACCACCACCAAGAGGAAGAGAGAGTTGTCTCTAGGAGCTCGACGTGCACTTGCAGTGGCTCAGGCAGCTGAGCGTACAAAGAGAGGTAGCCGTAGAGCTGGTGTCTCCATCAGGGAGTCAGGCTCCTCAGTAGCTCAGCAGGCAGCAGAGGAGGATGAGGAGATGGAAGAGCAGCTTCTTGAGTAGCAGGAGCAGCCCCTCAGATGTTCCTCCAGAGTTCAGGCACAAGCAGCCCAGTCCTCTCAGGCATCTTCACCTTCTCAGCCACAGAGCAGTAGCCGTGTCCCCAGGACACCCAGGGTCAGGCATTTTGATCTTACCACATGCAGCTCAAAGATCATCAAGAAGCTCAGGACAGTGTCACTTGAGGAGTGGTTTCCCCTACAGAGGCAGCGTGGGGTAGAGTACTTTCGTACAGCCCTTCAGGAGGACTTCTTCAGGACATATCATAAGAGAGGCCGTTTCACAGCTCAGAGGGTGATCTCACTTGAGAACTTCATTCAGGTACTTGGAGCGGAGTTTAGGCAGTTCATTGACTACCTCCCTAGCTTGGCAGACTTGATTGGCAAATCAGGCAGCTATGTGCCTTCCTGGATCCTAGAGTTCTACGCTATTGTCTGGATTCATCCCGATCACATAGGGATTTCCTGCAGTTTTCTTGGAGAGAGGCATGATATCAGCAGTGCACAGGCCAGAGAGATTCTGATGATCCCCCACAGCCCCAACAAGATCCGCAGCCTTTGCTTTCCAGATGTGGAGCCACCTTGACATGCTCATGCAGGTGTCCTTCCTCCAGTTGAGGACATGCGCTCTTGCTTCCTGAGAGATTTTGGAGAGGGTTCGAGCAGACTGCCTCAGGACATGACCGCTACAGCTCGTGCTCTTGACTCCGTAGTCAGGTGCACCATCTTACCCAGGGAGGCGTTCCCTCATCTGCAGCAGTGGATAGTATCACATCTAGTCAGACAGATTGAATTTGACATCTGGGATATGATGCTTTGTGACATTGAGGATGTGATATATAAGAGCTTCAAGACCACAAGGCTTATGCACTCTGCTCACTGGCTCACTTACCTGATTTTCAGGCTTTGTGGACCTTTACCTGAGGAGGCCATACAGGAGCATGCTATGACTACACATGAGTTCACACAGTACGATGCTTCACAGCTGTTGAGGTCTGCTACTCGAGTTACTCCTATCCGACAGAGCCACAGGCCCGCAGTGCCAGAGACAGTGGCAGAGCAGGATGCCATCACTGCACAGCTTGCAGCAGTAGAGGAGGCTCAGCTAGGAGTTCAGGAGACAGGGGGAGCTGACTTCGCGATTGACTCTACAGACAGTGATGACGATGACTTCATACCTGAATATGAGCCTAGACGCCATGATCACGAGGCCAGCAGCAGCTCCGTAGATAGGATTCTCAAGAGGATGGAGCGCTCTGATAGAGCAAATGCTACATCGTTTGCTGAGATCCGTGCTCGTCAGGATGAGTTCCAGCAGCAGCAGCTTGAGATACAGAGGCTGCAGCTCCAGATGCAGCAGCAGCAGTTTGTGTTCTAGCAGCAGGCTCAGGCCTCTCAGCAGCAATACATGGGATTGATTGCTCATCTTCTTTAGCACCCAGGAGCCCCGCTGCCACCACACCTACTTCTATCCCCAGCAGTACAGCCCAGTGGGCCTCAGAGCCAGCTGCCACCTCAGATTCAGGCACCATGCCCGTTCACCGCTAGCTTGTTCACTTCACCTACTCTGCAGGTGCCTCAATCTTTCGCCACCCCCGGACTCACTCCTTATCACACCAGGTTTATGCTGATCATTCACTCTCAGCAGCTTACGCCCAGCTCAGCAGCTTTTCAGGGTAGTTTCAGTGAGATCACAAGCTATCCGACATTGATAGACACCATAGCTGGTCCTTCTACTTCGGTGATGCCTGTTCAGCAGCCTCAGCTTCAGCGTCAGACAACTCCACTGGCAGGGACAGACACTACAGAGATAATCTCATCATCAGTTGCCTCAACAGACCCTGTCATCCCTCCAGTTTCAGAGACAGCACCCCTGATGGTTTCTACTCAGCTGCTTGCTTCTTCTTCATAGCCACAGGGACAGACAGTTGCAGCTACAGCTACAGAGATAGCTGCCTCACTCACAGCGACCACAGAGCGGGCCCAGACCGCTTCTCCGTCAGCGACACAGATAGAGGGTCCTGCAGCTACTGGTGGTCAGCCCATGCCGAGTCCTGACTCGAGTCCAGAGGATCCAGATCAGTACATTGTGACACCTCGACCTCCAGTGACCAGCTCATCTGCTTCTTCTCCTCCGCCCGGCCCTTAGGTTTTGGTCCTTGATGTCAAAGGGGGAGATGTGAGAGTATGTAGACTTAGGGGGAGCATGTGAGAGGGATTCGATTCTTTTTGGTTGTGCTACATTCATGCATTATCATGTTTACTTCCTTGCACTTGCATTGTATTATATACGTGTTAAACTCTCTGTGACACATTGTGGTTTTCACTTCATTATCATATTGTATGTCACTCGGTTTGATATATGCTCATATGTGTCATGCTTCCGCGTTTTACTCCGATTCCATATGAGCTGTATTTTTGTTGTACTAACTTTTCATGCAGATCTTTTGAGTACATCATGTTGGCTTGGTGTCACATGAGTCACTCTAACCTTTGTTCTTATTGTCAAAGGCCCATGTGAACCAAGCATGCTTGAAAACCTCAAACTTAATCTCCATACTCTAGAGGTTGTCATCAATCACCAAAAAGGGGGAGATTTGAAAGCATCTAGGCCCCTTTGATGCGGGTTTGGATGATTGATGACAATGTTAATTATCATGATTAACGTGTGTTTTGCAGAAACAGTAGAGTGTTAGGTCATGGTAATGGAATCTCGGGCAATATGGTTTTCATGCCTCCTGTCGATGGAAATCGTTTCGGTTTTCAAAGGATGGACGACAAGGTTAAGGACGGTCAGTTCCGATTGTCATTGGTGTTGAGAGACATCAGATTAGTCATTAGGACTTTATTTTTCCTTTGGCCGTACTATTAAGGGGGGTACGAACGGGTAGCTAGACCTAGGTGAGTCTAGTGGTTTAGGTGTGGTGCACACTTGTCAAACTTAGCACTAGGTAGTTGCAAAAAGTCCCTGAGATTGATTGGAGTCGAAGCCATTCACAAAGGATTTGAATAGGAAGTGAAACGGTCTTCAAAAGCTACGCCAGATGCTGGCTTGTGAGGCGCCGGACGCTGGCGTCAGCGTCCGGCGCGTGCAGCGTGTGCAGAGCCCGGCCAACCGAGCGTCGGAAGCTCGGCCTTGCGCGTTCGGCGCGCGCCGGACGCAGTCTAGAGACCCTGCAATCTGGCCAGACCACCGGACGCTCAGCGAGAAGGCGCCGGACGCATCCGGTGGCCGCAACAGCTAGTGCAGGATTTGAACCATAACACGCGCCGGACGCGTCCGGCGCTGCGAGGCTGGCGCGTCCGGTGCTCGCGAAAAAGCTGAGAAGAGGGGCAACGGTTGGATTTTTGGGCTTGGCCTATAAATACAACCCTACCTCCTCCACTCCAGCTCTCTTGCCCATTTGTTCAGCTGAAGAAATACCTTGAGTGCAAGGGAGAGCAAGAGCCTATTGAAGTGATTTGAGATTTGAGAATCAAGAGTGTAGAGCTTCATTAGTGCTTAGAGAGTAGCAAGTGTGCATCCACCCTTCTCATTAGGCTTGTCATGGTCAAGTGAGAGTTTGTGCTTGTTACTCTTGGTGATCGCCATCACCTAGACGGCTTGGTGGTGATTGGGAGTTTGGTGATCATCCGGCGGAGGCTTGTGTATGACCCAACTCAAGTTGGGAGCGGTTCTTGGCGATTCACCGCGTCGGAGCGATGAAGAATCAGCCGCTAGAGAGCACTTGATCCTTGCGCGTATCAAGGGGAGCTATACCCTTGCACGGGTGCTCCAACGAGGACTAGTGGGGAGTGGCGACTCTCCGATACCTCGGAAAAAACATCGCCGTGTTCCTTGCTCTTTACATTCCGGAACTACTTTCTAGCATTTACATTTCCGCAATTACATTCAAGAATTGCCATGCTAGAATAGGATTGGAACCTAGGGTGCAAAACTCTTTTGTCGGTAGAATCAATAGGAACACATTTAGGCATCGAGGGGTGAATTATGGGCTAGTAGGGTTTAATTCCGCAAGAATTTTTAGAATTAGCCCAATTCACCCCCCTCTTGGGCATCTTGATCCTTTCACACTTAACTCCTAGCCCAAACGATGCAAAATTCGCTCTCTTTCTTAGCTCTCAGGAAATGGAAGAAAGTTCTTTTTTAGGGCCAAGCTCATTCTGGCTTCCAGGCAACGATAGCACTACCTCCCTGCCATCTTTCACCATGCCTTCGACTTCTTCCTCCCCGGCCGCCACCACGCTTACCCGTGCCACCATTGCGCCAGCCGCGCACACGCCGACCACCACCACGCTCATTGCCCCACCAACCTCCCTCGCCCTCGCTGCCGTCGAGGCCACCAAGGCAGCCACCGCCGTCGTGCCAGCCATCGCGGTCACTGGAGTTCGCAGCGGGCGCCGTCGTACGTGCCCATCCCTGTCGCCGTCTCAGCCCCCGACACCGAGGATCCCGACCCTGAGACGGAGACCCCATCACGGCGCTCCCCAATGAGCTCCTAGTTGGGATCCTCGCTCGTGTGCCCTGCACCTCTCTCTCACTGCTCCTCGCCGTGTGCCTTCTCGTCATCTCCTCCTCTTCCTCCACCCGTGCGCTACTCCACCACCCCCACCACGCCTCCCCTTCCTCCTCCTCGCTCCACGTCGCCACACAGTCGCTGCTCCAGCCCCTACCGCTCCTCCCACACTCGTTCGCGCACGCACGCGCCGTCATGGTGGGGCCAAGCATGTCGTGGACCTCGCCCTGAAGCGGGAGTTCGTCGACAATGACAAGCACTCCGACGGGTCCGGCGAGTTGGAGGAGGAGGAAGAGGATCCGGAGGATGAGCTGGTGGAGGAGGATGAGGGAGTGGTAAGGCTACCAGCCCCTGATGCAAGGTGGTTATATTAACTGGTAAGGCAAAACAAACACAGTCACTACATAGCCAATCTCATTTAGTCCAAGTAAATTAAACAAGAACACCTTCCTCACTCGACCAGGCTGTGGCTGGCCTTGGTCTGGCCGATGGGCCGAGCCACCCTTGCGCTCCACATCAAACGTGCCCTTGGTGAAGGCTTGGCGCGTTGGACGCGGGCACGATGTTGCTTGTCCGATTTGAGGGAGTAATAATGAGATAAGACTGAAAAAA
Source organism: Themeda triandra (assembly GCA_018135685.1). Taxonomy (NCBI): domain Eukaryota; kingdom Viridiplantae; phylum Streptophyta; class Magnoliopsida; order Poales; family Poaceae; genus Themeda; species Themeda triandra. The sequence goes on along the minus strand of JAENPR010001739.1, from coordinate 49,173 downwards.
GGTTGATTTGTATGGGATCATTTCTCTGGTATGATTTTATGGGTTTGTGGAAGGAGGCCATCTTAATAGGGTAGTTTTTTTAAAGGTAAATTATCATATAAAAAGATAGTAGAGTAGATTTCTTAAAATGATCATAATCGTCGCCTAGAAGTGTGAGCAAAAATCCGTTGCCCTAGTGCAAAGTAAAGACATTATTTTACAAAAATGATCATAGTTGTTGCTGTAGGTGTAGACAAAAATTTTGATTCATGTTAATTCTCACAAAAAAAAATTATGACTCCTGTGCCGCAGGATCATGTAGTTTAGGTAGGTATTGAGTATTGCCTAGCTATAGCACACACAGTTCCACTACTACAGCGCGAATAACCGAGGCGGGCGGAAAACATTTTCCGCAGCGGGCAAGGGCGCCCGTCGTGACGAAAGGCCACGGTTAATCGTGGCCTTTCCACGCGGGCTCCGTGCCCGCTGCGGTTTAAATTTATTAACCGCAGCGGGCATCTTAACGTGCCCGCTGCGGTTAATCAGTATTTACTGCAGTGGTCGCCTTATGTTGCCCGCTGCGGTTAATATGTTTAACCGCAGCGGGCGCCTTATGTTGTCCGCTGCGGATTTGGTTTATTAACCGCAGCGGGCTCCTTATGTTGCCCGCTGCGGTTAATAATTTTGGATTAAAAAAAAAATTTAAATACCAAAACAGAATGGGTTTTTAATTCAAATATATTCCAGATTTTACCATTCACGAAAAGTAAACCCAGCGAGATAAAGTTATATTACAAATGTAATGCATCCATATAAGAATCCGGTGATAAAGTTATATTACAAAGCTAGTCAAAAGGTCCAAGAATCCGATAAGTTACAGACTAAGTTTTTCCGACGAACTATTACATATCAATGCTCCACGAGCCATCTGTAATCCGTCGGACGCCAGTGCTTGAGCTTCTCGAACTTAGGGTCCTCCGCCAATTCACTCAATTCATTGTAGAATTCGTCCCCTTCCTTGATGACTCTCTCCATGATAAACTTACAGATATCCGCCTTCAATCGCTTCAATCTTTCTGGGTCGTCATCAAATCCGCCTTACCGATATCCGCCTCCACTCCGGCCTTGAGCACCCTCCAGCTGCCGCTGTACCTCCTGGCTTCCCTCAGGTGGAAGCAAGCGTACAAGCCACATGAGTTCTCTCCATAAGGTTGTTTGGCGCCTTTGCGATCCATACGAAGCATTAGAGCGCGTATATGTTAGAAAAGCATAATCGAACATTTGGAAAATTAACTTACGTTGAAGTTGCGTCTGATCTTGAGGCGGTCCCCGTTGTTCTGCGCAAAGCTTTTCGTTCTTCGATCCCAGCTGTTGGGATCCTTCCGGAATCTCTTATAAGCGCTGCACAATCCATGCACAAGCATCAGCAACATACTTAATAAGTATAATGACGGTAATTGTTCAACGAGCACAGCTACTTACACTTTCAAGCAATCTTCAAAGGCTTTGTAGTCTGCAAGGTTTGCCTGAGTCAACGAGTCAAATACACAGGCCCTGCCATCTTGAGGATAGACACAATATGTAACCCAGTGGCCGTCCACTCCGTCCTTGCTACAACACAATGAAACAGAATACTGGTGAATACGATGACAAGGCATGATCGTTGAAGCTAAATACAGGTTATGTACAATGCTATCGACTTACCCAAAGTGGTAGGCACCCATGATACAGTGCGGACCATCTTCCCTCAGCTTCTTCATCACATTATATATATACTTTGACAATTTCTTCTTCTCCTCTTTCACATTTCTTATAGGGAAACCAAGGATGACTCTCTCGGCAATATGCATTGGAGAGAGGTACAGACAAGGATGATGCTTCTGGTTGCTTATAACGACCGTCAACCTGGACGGACAAGTCATATCGTCGCATAATAAGTATAGAGTTCAAGCCCTTTTGAATTGAAAGTTTTATGGAAATTGCAATTTGAACTTATAGAGTGAAAAGGGTGACTTGGACGATGTCTAGGTTCTCTCCCTGTAGTAGATTGTACATGTTGCGGAATTCCACGGGGAGTCGAATAGGCTCCCCACCGGGCAAGTTGAAGTGCTCTGGGTTAATCTTGACGCTAAATCCTACTCGCATGCCAGCTTTTACCGCGTCCATGTACCACTGATGGAACCTCCTTGTGTCCCATATTTCTTCGTCGAAGAGCTGTTTGGCTGGAATCAAGTACTTCCCAGGCACATAGTAGCCAGGGTAGTCATCATCCGCCTCGGCAATCGCCTTTGCATAGTCAACTTCTTTCCTGGTGAAATAGGGATAGGAATGTTGATTAATTAGTAGCTTGTTATAGGATATAGAAATGCTAATAGAATTGTATGCTCGACGGCCCCATACCTGTTGAGCACCGACGTCGTGTACGGGAGCGGTTGTTCACGTTGCCTTGCGGCAACAGGCAGTGTCCGCGTCTTCGGTTCCGCCTCCTTAGCTCCTGCTTCAGCATTCGGGCCTAGAGGTGGGCAGCTCGCGCTACGCTGGCTTGCTTCAGCATTCGGGCCCGGAGGTGGGCAACTCGCGCTACGCTGGCTTCCCGACATCTCCTTGTCCCCTGGAGCTGCCCCTGAACCTCCATGCTCGTCGTTGCTCTGGCTCGGAGGCTCCTTAGCATCTCCTTAGCATCCTCTGTGTTACCAAACAACGCACGCAGGCGGTCGGTCACAGGTAGGTACCACACAGACAGTGCTGGACTTTTCCTCCGCGTGTAACCCTCTTCTTGCTCGTCCTGCTGAGCCGAGATGCGCTTCGCCGCAGCGCTCTTCTTCTCACCCTTCTTCTTCTTCGACCCACCCCGCAGGGCCTCATCATCGTCGACTGCATCCACGCGGCAGCCGGCATTCCTCTTGTACCGACTATAGCCGCAGTGCGGACAGCTCGTCATATCCGCATATTTCGTGCCCGGCCGATACATGATGCAATGGTTAGGACAGGCATCGAACTTTCTAAGCTTCATCGCCACTGGCCGTATCAGCTTCTTGGCCCAATAGGTATTAGCTTGGACCTTGTTGCTAACGCCCGTTGGGTACGTGGTAGCAAGGTAACTTAATAGCTCATTGAAGCTCGTGTCGGACCAACCATGCCGGGCCTTCAGCATCAACATGTGCAGATTGAACCGGAGCGCAGTGCAATCCTTCGGACGTTTCCCGCCATCCTCGTAGCGAGGGTCAACTGCGGCCTGCTTCATCTCTCTGAAGTTCGCTAGCCACTTTGGGGAGCCGTACACAACATCGTCTTCATCAATGTGGTTGACTAAATCCTCGAACAGGTCAACATCCGCGGGTTCCTGTACGGTGGCCTCCTGTACGTCTACAGTGCCATGGATCGAGAAGAGGGATTCAATATATAAATTTTTAAAAATCATCATTACATTCCATAGCATCGAATACATCAACTGAACTATCTAGATAATAGCTACTGACCATCATCTCCACCACCATCTGCCATGTCATGGAGTATATCATCCACCGTGATGTAATCATCAGGAGCATTGTTGTCAGTAGCAGCCGGCGCAAAAGCTGAAGCTGGGAAAGACGCTGAGCTCACTCCAGATGCACCTTCACTACTTGCAGTGGCTCGTTCGCCGTGATGAGTCCAAACCGTGTAATTCTCCCGAAACCATAACGAATCAAATGAGATTGAATCGTTCCTTTGTCTACGTAGGCCGTCCGATTCTTGCAGTGCGAACATGGACATATGATGGTGCTAGCCTTGGATCTGTCACGGTCAACTTTCGCTGCGGTAATGAACTTCCTCACTTCCATGAGGTAACGAGAATCAAGAACCCGATTGATCCCGTACATCCATTCCAACCGGTCGGCCATCAAACCTGCCAAAAATAGCCACACACGCCCAGAGACAAAGATTTAGCACAGAATAGTGAAAACATAGACCAATAACGACGATAACGAGCTTTGTACGCATCCACGAAGATTCAAGATCGATAAAACACCAACTTCTTATGCATAATCACAACTAGATCAAGATCTAGATCTAGATCTAGAGAGAGGACAAAAAAGTAGAAAAAGAGATCGAAAAGCGGAAGAGGGGGCCTTTATATACCTCCTATGGTGTCTTACTCCCCCAAATCGAACCTCTAAACCCAATTCCAATGGAGTGGTCAAAAAATAGGGCAAAACCTCTCCCCACGAGTTTGGAAGAGGAGATCCGTGGGGAAGAAGATGATGGGTAGGTGGGTATTTATACAGCCCAGACTTAACCGTGGCGGGCAACATAAAATGCCCGCTTCGGTTAATCACCATTAACCGCAGCGGGCATCTTAATCTGCCCGCTGCGGTTAATCGATTAACCGCAACGGGCGTTTTATGTTGCCCGCCACGGTTAATGATCATTAACCGCAGCGGGCGTTTTATGTTGCCCGCTGCGGTTAATAGATTAACCGCAGCGGGCGCTGCCTCGGCCGGCCGGGCGAGGCCGGCCCGGAATAACCGTGGTGGGCAAAAGTAGCGCCCGCCTCGGAGCCCTTCAGCCCCTCGTTGCGGCTAATCAAATATGTAGTAGTGTTCCACTCTAAAGTTATAGTTACATTAATTTTTTTAAAAAAAAAAAAGTGACGGGGGAGAGCTTCCCCACCTTTGCTTTTTCAGATAAAAACTCCAGTCAAATGATGGAGTTCTGAGAGGAGTTACAGGATGTGGAGTTCTAAGACTAGACATTTCTTGTTCGGATTTTAGGCGTTTCCACCATATTACAAGATCATCAGACTTTAGTGATTATACAGAGACTAGAGGAGGCTTCATGTCTGAAGATTTCACCATTGTGGGGCGTACCAGATTCTCCAGAGTACAGTGAGTAGTATAAACGGCCATAAACTAATTCCTTGTACAGTTTGGAACGAAAGCAGACTAAAGCATTATTGAAAGTCGTGTTCCCCTGGCCGGCCAGGTGCGCAGGCGCACCTTTTGGGGCATCATGAAATAAATTAACGTCACCCCGAACTGAGGGTATAGTAGATGGGGCGGAGGAAAATTTATTATCACTAGCGCCTGAGAGCACCGACCAGACCAGCCTCATGTATATCATCAGCCTAGCTAGATCCTGGATTTTTTATTATTTTTAATCCCTTTTTAATCAAATAATCAAAAATATCCCCTCTGAAAAAGTATTTGCACGCCATAACCCCTCCCCGTCGCGCCAACGGCGGTGGCGCGACATAACACTACGTCGCGCCACATGCAAAGGCGCGACCGGACGCCTGCGTGGCAAAGCGCATTGACCGAGGGCCTACCCGTCGCGCCACATGCAATTATTGCCCCGTCGCGCCATCGGAAATGGCGCGACTGGGCTTTTTTTATTTTTTTACCAGACTTCTCGGGAGCATAACTCTCGCATCCAGACCTCAAATTGGACATTCCATATATGTTTTTCGATCAGCTCGACGAGAGGAACGCAATGGTGAAGTCCTTTCTTGCATTTGAACACTTTGATCAAGTCGGCTTAGCCGACTTACGAAGTCAGCCTAGCCGACTCTTGCACGTTATTATATATAATTTGGATCAAAGGAAGTAAGGGAGTCAGTACACGACATTAGCATGATCCAAAAGTCCATCTCATCGATCGAGTAGCTTTCACTGGGTATATATCATCTAAATATGTCCAATACAAGCTAAGGGTGTGACACACACTCATGAACACACACACGCATGCGCCCCACGAACACACACATACACATGTTAGGAGAAAAATGATATCAATTCTAGAAAAGCTAAGGTTGTGTCTTGTTGTCTCTTAAAAGTGCCATTCTAGGTATGATCAGATTGTCTCATTGTAGGTGACTACTTTCATGGGTTACAATGGGACACTCCAATTACACTCCAATTTGATGGCCATTAGTGGAAATAAGATGATCAATAGAACTGTAGCGATTCGGGAGCTCCCGAATCGGGAATCTAAACATGGCCTTAGAGAAGCTGGAAGGCCAAAACCATCGTTTCGCCATCTACCAACCTTCCATCCCCCTCCGAGTCTCCATTCTAACACACAAGACATGCATTGGACATGTTTAGACAATGTATACCAGTAAAAGCTACTCGATCGATGAAATGGACTTTTGGATCATGCTAATGTAGTGTACTGACTCCCTTTACTTCCTTTATTCCAAATTATATATAATAACATGCAAGAGTCGGCTAGGTCGGCTCCGTAAGTCGGCTAAGCCGACTTAATCAAAGTGTTCAAATGCAAGAAAGGACCTCACCATTGCGTTCCTCTCGTCGAGCTGATCGAAAAACAAATATGGAATGTCCAATTTGAGGTCCGGATGCGAGAGTTATGCTCCCGAGAAGTCTGGTAAAAAAATAAAAAAAAAACCCAGTCGCGCCATTGCCGATGGCGCGACGGGGCAATAATTTTATTTTTTCTGAACTTAGTCGCTTCTAGACGTGCAGATGGGCCGGCCCATCAACGCCTGTCGCGCCATTGCATGTGGCGCGACGGGTGGGCCCTCGGTCAATGCGCTTTGCCACGCAGGCGTCCGGTCGCGCCTTTGCATGTGGCGCGACGTAGTGTTATGTCGCGCCACCGCCGTTGGCGCGACGGGGAGGGGTTATGGCGTGCAAATACTTTTTCAGAGGTGATATTTTTGATTATTTGATTAAAAAGGGATTAAAAATAATAAAAAATCCCTAGATCCTCCATTGCGGCTTCCGAGCAAGCATTTCTTTCACTTTCAGAGTTGAGGGAAAATTAGGAATGAGCACCGTGAAAGAAGAGGGAGACGTCGGAAGGCCGGAAGAGCTGATCATCAAATGGCTACGCCAAGCTTCGGACGGCAGCAGGTAACATTGCAAGCGGCCTGGGAGTGCTAGCGTTGCTGTGGTCCACAGTGAGTGAAAATTCCGTCCATATAAGCGTCCGTAGAGTCTAACTCAACAACATAGAGATTCGCACTTAGAAACTTTAAAAAATGTTAAAACTTTACAGATTTTTTTAAATTTAATCCTTTTTTAATCAAAATTCCAAAAAAAAATGCCCTGGAAAAGATTTTGCACCTCATAGCCCTTTTGGTCGTGCCAAACCTACAGGCGCGACAAATAACTGTGTCGCGCCAGTAGGTTTGGCGCGACCAGCTTTACACCGTAGCGGGGAGGGTTGACCAAGGCCGGCGTGGCACTGAGTGGGGCCCACCCCGTCACGCTACATGCATTGGCGCGACGGGTGGTTTCAGAAAATGGTAACGGGCCGGCCCATTTTCATTATCCTGGCGGGCCCCACCTCGTCTCGCCAGTAGGTTTGGCGCGACGAGTCGATATAAATGCTGCCTCCAGCCCCACTCTCTCACTCTCCTCCCTCTCGACCCGCCTTTTCATGGTGCCCGAGCTCCTCCTCTTCACTCTTTCTCTCTTCTTTTTCTCCTCATTCATTTCCTTTCTTTCATCAAGGTTTTGTGTAGGTTTTTGGTGCAATTCTTCAAGTGCTTGAGGTATGCCTCCATGATCTATACTTTGGTTGGAAGATTTTTGTTCATTATGTCTACATTCCTTAGTTTTTTATTTTTGATTGCAAGATTGGATTTAGTGTTCTAAGCACACTCTTACTTATGCAAAGCACTCTTATGGTCTTGGATAAATTTTGTTATCATGTAGTGGTTGAAATTCTTTTAGATGGAAAGTGTTCTAGGGTTTGGTGGAAATGGATGGGAAATGGTTGTGTTGTAATGTTCTAGGGTTTGAGAAGGATGGATGACAAATGATTGGTAGTGTTCTTGTGGTTGTAATCTTTGTGGATGCTATTGTTCTAGGATTTGGGAAAAATGGATGGAAAATGGTAGTGTTCATGTGTTCTAGGGTTTGGTGAAAATGGATGGTAAATGTTGTAAGTTCTGTGGATTGTAATGTTATTATGGTTATGTCCTTATTTCAATTGCTTCTAAGTTTGTGATTTAGGGTTTCATGTGCACTAAGATCTAACATGTTGGAATTAGGAGTCATGTGTTTTGAATACATGTCTTTGGTTTATGTTTTATGATTTAGGGTTTCTTTTACTATAATTGTCTCCAATTTTGTGATGTGGAATGAATTTGTATCCATTTGACTCTATATCAGGTTTGATGGAGGATCCGTTCGTGCACCATCCACCGACACACAATGATCAAGATCTACACCCACCGGATGAACTGCCACTAAATTGTCATTGCAAATTGCGGCATGGGTCAAGCAGTCAAGGCACGAGCTCTTTTCTGGTCTGTTGGCGGTCCTTATTGCATACTTTTAACCGCCAACTTGACATGAAAATAATCGCCAAACTTAATAATAGGGCTTATATACTAACAACTTCCACAAGTTTTGGTGCAACACCTTGTTTTGCAGGCTGTTATTGAAAACATTTGAAACATGGGCCGATTATAAAGAAAATAGTTATAAAATACAAAGTGGAATTTGTCCCAAAGCAAATCAAGGAGCAAACTGGGCCTTCAGAGCGCGCACTAGCAAAATCCACCGAAGCACCTCGGCCCAGGCCCATCCACCAACCGACCACCCGAAGGCGGTCGGGGGACGGCGTTGCCTGGGGGCTATCGGCCCCAGGGAGGGCTATCGACCCCGCCAGGTGTCGCCTCACGATGAGCTTTAGCGAGTCGGTGCATTGAAGGTCCAGGAGGGCGGTGCGGTGCTGGAATTTCTAAGTTCACTGAATCTGGACGTGGGAGGAGGTTGGTTTGGTGCATTCAAAGGAGGAATATTCCAAGAGCATCTCCACTCTCCCAAGGCACCCTCACCTATAAATAGAGACCCCCTCTACACTTGTAACACACACATTCTACACAAGAAGAGCTCCATTCCCACATCATATACTTTGTAGTAGTGTCCCTCTAGGTGCTAGTGCCTAGTTGTATACTTAGAAAAGAGGAAGAGAGAGGAGGGAAGAGCAGAGGCAGAGCCGGCTTGTCGGGTTCTCCTCCAGTTTGTACCTCAAGAGCCGATTCCTTCATGAGTAATATCCGCATTCTTTCTTTGCAACTCCTTAGTGATCTATTTGATTAAAGTTTAGCGCTTACTTGCTTGCTTACGGGATCTCCGCTCAAACAAGTGCTTTAGTCCAGCTAAGAATTTGGACTAGAGTAGTAGCCGTTAGCGTAGACGTGGTGTCTGGGCTAGCGAATTACCTGAGTTTGCGCCCAACCCCACGGATAGTTTGTGGTAGCCCCGGGGGTGACAGCTCCGACAAGGCCTTTGTATTCCACCACGTTCGGGTTGGTGTTCTCGTAGAGCTTTTGGCTACCTCCTCCCGGTTACGTCTTCCCGCCTTTTCGAGAACCGAAAGGAATAGCTACTCCGAAGTGAGTAAGTATAGTAAGCCGAGACTTTAGTTATCTAGTGACCTAGGGCTGAGCTTAGAAAACCCTCTCGCCCTACAAAAACATCCTTCTACCTTCTTCTCTTGGACGTCCTTGTTTCTCTCTAGTACACTTCCGTTCCCTATGGAAAATACGATACCCTGAATACTTACGGGTGAAAGCTACAACGGTACTCCGTGTGCTTGCGGATTTATCTGCTTACGCTAAGAAATACCAACAAGCTTTCTGGCATCGTTGCCGGAGAAGCAATAGGGTAAAGGTTTTGATTTTTATCTTGATATCTCCGCTAACCTAGTTGCCACTAGCTTTTGTGGGTATATTTAAAAAAATCACGGGCCCAGGGTGTTCGCTCTTTCATGAAAAATCATACTTCCACCCTGCCATCTCAGAGATAGGCATATATTGTGTACACACTAACTCTATGCAGATGGAGAGAAAGTTGTCGTCCAGAGATCACAATCCCATCAGAGGTGACGGAACGACTACACTGCATCACTCAGAATTCAATCATAAATTGTGAGTGATGAATCGATCAAGGTTTGTGAGAACCAACCAAAAACATTTTATACCTTCCAAATTTATTTTGACCACTGCATGTTTGCTTAATTCATCATATATCTAGTACTTTCTTTGGGTGGCTCCTAGTCTTTGAGCTGTATTCGGGCGCCATGCCTAGTCTAGGTTGATAACAATTTCTTTTGTTATCCTCCTATTCGAAGCTCCTAGTCTAGCCTTGTAGTAGACAAATGTTAAACGGGACCATCTCGACATCATATCATGGCTTGCCAATTGGTATGATGATATCGTTAGATGGTCCGCGCTACGGGAAAAAGTTAAGGCCTAGATTTGCATGCACATCACTTGTTTAAAAATCCTTCAAAAATCATGGCATGTTTGTTTGATCACATTCATTCTCCTCGCTTGCATTGCCCTGCATATTAAAAAAAGGGTTCTCCAATTCATCATTCAATGTTCGTACATCCGTTTGAATCAATCTCATGTGTATCATTTTCATGCTACCTCTCTCTACTCTAGTATGCTTTGGTTTGGGAGTGTTGGTCAGTCATGACTATCATACTTTCATAGGCTTTATAAATTAAGCATGGTGCTTATGTTAATTTGCCTACCTAAATCAAGTTGGACATGGAGTCTAGTTTGATTTTTGAATCGAAAATTACTAGCAGACGTTGGTTGTATGTCTGGACTAACCCTGCAGGAATTTCACAAATCCATAAGGGTAAGTCTTTGAGATAAATTCATAATGGAGGTAATTAAAAATTTTATTTGGTGAAATTTGAATGAAACCTTGACAAAAAAACGGCAAGCCAAAATTACATGAAGATACTAATGGCATGGCGAAAATAAGAAGTCAAGCATACTCATCGATCACCAGGATGGGATGATGCAATTTCAAGATCAAATGTCAATGGAGAAGTCCTTGCTCAGCGGACTTAAAATGGTGAGTCCTTGCCGAAGGTAAATCGGTATTTATCTCATATCTGATTTTTAAAACAACTTCAATTTTCAAATCTACATGTTTACCTTCCCACCAAAATACTCTTTGCTTTAGAACTAAAAACAACCTTATTTTTTTAAAAAAGAAAAGTTTTGCATAATAAAATTGTCTTTCCATAATAAATTTGTTTGATTTAAACTTCTCAAATTAATAATAATGCAATAATCTCTCCCTATCTCCCACAAAATTTTAAAAAAATCTTGGTGCTAGACAAAGTTCCCTTCAGGTATTCTTTGCCACTAACAATCACAGGAACGAAGGATGAATGATGTCTAGGAACATGGGTGCTGCAATACATGATAAGGAGATGCTTCACCATTCACACTTGGTTTTTATTGTCAATGACATAAAAATCCAAGTGTGGGGGACCCCGCCATTCCATGCTAACATTCGAGCACACTGGTTTGCACTCCATTTCTCACTCATGTTTTGCTCTTATAAGTTTGATTCTATTTAAGAAATGACATACATGTTAATCAAACTTATAATTGGAAATAAAATCTTGCAAAACTATGAGCTTGACTTTATAAAGATTTGCCTGTATAAACTTTATTCCTAGTTCATACATGTAACACCCTAAAATTTAGAATTTTTAAAAATAGAGTAAAAATGATTTACTTATGAATTTTTGTGCTCATGAAATATAGAAAAGATAATATTTTTACTAAATTAAAATTTATCATAGGAGTTAGAAACATGTTTGTGCATACATGCTGGTACAAATGTTTTATTGTGATGTTTGTGTGTTGTTCGACTTGGTATTAAGGGTGAGCAAACTTTCAAAATGAGTTCTGGTAGTCGCTTATCTTTTTCCGGTTTATCTATGTCTTTATCTAAAAGCAAATCTCCTAAATTAAATCTCTGCTTTCTTGAGTGTAATGCTTTTCTTGGAGTCTCCAGCAATATTTTTTTGCTCTAATTTATTTTAGTTCATCTTCTAATTCCCTGCCTTCCAATATATTTCAATTTGTTCCTTGCTATTATTAGCTTTCCTCCTAATTCTCTAGATTCCTTTTCCTCCTAATGGGTGCGTGGTCGACTTCCTTGAGTTGTATATATGTCACATATATGCGTGCCAAGGACTCTAGTATGACGACTCAATTTCCATATTGCTGTTTACATGTCTCCCATCTATGAATAAGCAAACCGAGCCCGCCTGTTGGTGTCGCCATCCTCCTCCGGCTCGTGGTCGAAACTAACTCTGCCATGTTCGAGTCCGCCTCCGCCTGATTGGCATGCCATCCACGCCATCCATGATCCATCCCCATAAATAGTAGCCCTGTTGTGCACCGCGTCCACCTCGTCTTTCCACCAAAGTCCAAGCGCCGCCTTTGATCTCGAGTTCCAGAGCAAGTCGCAACCCTGTGGCCGCCGCCCTTGAGATCGACTTCGCCGTCCCACAGCTCCATCTCCTTTGTAAGCAAGTCTCAGACCTCGATTTCGAGTCCGCGAATTCGCCATGCTCGTCGGTCCTCCTTTTCTCGCTCTGTTTTGAGCTTACGGTGATGCCGGACTTTGCAGCAGGTCAAGGTCCCTACCGTCCACTTCCTCTACGACGTAGCTGTGCCTTCATCGTCATTGCAGATCAACACAGGAAGCTTGCCGATCCACCGAGCTCTGCGTGCATCTACCACCAGGAAGCTTGCCGATCCACCGAGCTCTGCGTGCATCTACCACCGACAAGAACCCCTATATGTGAGTTCGCTCTTGCCGACACATTGGTTCCTTGGCAATCTGAGGCATGTACGTGCTCTCATCAAACTCTTCCATAGCCGGCTATGCCTGCATCATGGTTGCTCTGTGTATTCCAGTTGTTAGCGCTGCTTCTTAGCTTTCATGACATATCACTTCTGGCTTGATGACGTCATGACTATGTTTTCTAGCCGTTTTCCTTTAGAAAAACAAATCTGAAAATGCTTTGATAATACGTATATACATCCAATCATTCATAGCCACACCACATTATGTCCATGGGTGGTATGTAGTGCCAAGCTGCATGCATGGCTTGGCCACTTTGTCATCTCGTATGTCTTTGTGATCATAGATATCAGTTTTCCAACCTATTTAACTTATCACCCGCATGCAAACCTTGAAGCAAATATAACACCATGCATGTATGTTCATAGTTGACCTCTGCTAGCTTCATGTTTAGCTTTGATGAGATCGTCATTCCATCTATCTCCAGTGAAGCTGCTAGTTCAAATACCAATAATGGCCATCACCGAGCGCCATGCAAGCTAGCTTGCTTGCTTTGATGACGCATTGTTGCTGTCATGATGACATCACCCATTGGATTATGGCCGTTTTCCTTTAACAAAATAATTCAGCAAATACAATGAAAATACATTTCACGTTTCTGGTATTTACAGAATTGCCATCGATTTCAAATGCTTATAAAATCTCCGTTTTCAATCCGTTTTGACCTGTTCAAATTGCGTTGGATTCGTAATTTCGTAAGCTACGCAATAGTGATAGTGTTAGTCCAGTTTGTAGACTTTAATTTTTTGAGTTCATGTTTAATGCATTATTAGTCTATAGGAAAATCTTTGAAAATTCATATCTTGGCCATCGTAGCTCCGTTTTCGATGATCTTTACGTATGTGTGATCATATTGACGTGTAGAATGATTTTAAAAGCTTTTCAAACTATTTTATTATTATTGGTGTACTACTCTAATTTAGTCTTATTGTTTGCTTTATGAATGATTGCATAGATTGTTTGAGTGGTGCTCTTTGATCGTGTCCAGTCGGTGAGCTTCGTGTCGGTGATCTCGAAGAAGTTGAAGATCAAGGAGTACTTTGAAGAATTTGTGCTTGAAGAAGGATCTAAGTTGAAGGCAAGTATAGCTTGAATTTTCTTTCTATGACTACGGTCTAGTAAGCTTGACTAATGAATATATGGTAAACATAAAAGATGAATGTTATCCTTCGGCAAAAGCTGGGACTTAACGTGCCACTGTGAGGGCTATATGGCTCTGGCTCTAGTGCATTCAGGAGACCTTTTCTAGCTTGTGAGAGGGAGGGCTGAATTGGGTATAGGGCTTTCTCTGTCCTTATGTGTATAGCTGGGAAAGAATGTGCCATATTGGAAGAGGGGTTCTATATCCGATGACTAAGCAACCCTTGCTTGTTAGACGAACTCTTGGGTGGCTTTATAGTGAGACCCTGCCTGCTCACCTTGGAAGTGTTCAGAGGAGTCGCGACCTCGGGCAAATGGGAATCAGGACTCACAGGGAAAGGGTACACCTCTGCGCAGAGTTAAATCGATATATCGTCCGTGCCCACGGACAGGGCGGCCTGGAAAACTCAAGGAATTTTATGTTCATTTAAATTGTTTATTTGCAATTCATCATCCAGTTTCACTTGATCATGTGGTAATGAAATTACACTTTCGTTATACTTGCGGAGTTCGACATGGACTCACTCTTGCTATTCTCCCACACCTCAGGAGAAGTTTTAGGCTTGTGATCAACCAGTCGGTTTAGATCCAAGGGAGTGGAGTCCTTACTAGAAGATCGGAGTTGTCTTTCCGTTGAATGCTACTTAAGGGTATATCTCTTTAGTACTATTTATGTTGTTTTTTAAGCATTGTTTACGATACTACCCTTTACTTGTAGCTATATATGGGAATTGACTTCTAGGACTCACATATGGTATATATCTAATTTTGTTCTTAAAACTAGGTATTACAAGTGGTATCAGCTCAATGTTGACTTTAGGACGCAAGCCTAGTTAGAAATTGGCCGTTTTAAGATTTCGAAATTACTAGAACAGCCTTGTTCTATATACCTTGATATTTTCTTCTCTATTGTATCTCTATTCTTGAAATTTGTCTCCTTCTTGATGCTTATTCTAAAATTTTTGTTCCCATCTACTCCTTGCTTTGATATTCTTTACGAATCTTCTCTTACCACATTCTTACGTAATCTTAAGATAACCTATAGGATTTTTTGCCCTCGATATGAAGAGAACGATAGTATCGCTAAGTTGAGTCTTTGTGTGAGTCGTGCTCCCTCATTGTTTTCTTGAATTGTCATTATGTTTATGTTTGCTTTGAATCTTTGTAATGAGTGCAATGATGTTGTGGTTTTATCCACAATTTCATTTAGTCTATAGGCCTAAGGCATAAGGATTAATGAATAAATGGTTGGGTTTTGGTTTCCTCCTGTTCTTCCTATCATGTCTTCCCGGAGCAGTCTGAACTCTTTGGTTTGTATCTCTGCCCTTGGGTGACCAAAAGCCATGAGGAAATTATGGACAATAGTAAGCTTCATCAGCTTTCTCAGAGTGTGAGAATCATCGTCAAAGTTGTTCTGGTTTGGGAGTTATGAAAATCACAAGATGATACGTCTGTGCTGTCTAAATTCTGGAGCAGTCTGTGATACTACTGTTATATCTCAAGATTTGTTCGTGCAAAGTTTATGAAAGTTTTCTGGGTAAAAGTAGACTTCTGTACCTTCCCAATGCCATATCAATCACCATATCTTTTTTGATCTGGGAGCTATGGCTGCTACAATCTGATGGTTCTATGCTGTCTGAAAACTGGAATAGTTTCTGTGTTTAGCTGTTTTCGACTAATTTACCTTCAGAATCTGGGAAAGTGTTCTATAAGGAAGTTTTCGAGAATTTTATAAGCTTTCCAACGGTGTGGAGTATAGTTTCATTGGATCAACAGAGCTAGAGTTATGAATAATTTACTGCGTTGATGGATTTCTGCTCGCGAGGGATTTCAGATTACTTGTTCTTGCCTATACAACTGAGTTCCTCTTGGATATAAAAAGGTCTTTATGATTGGCAACTTATCTAGTAGAAGGTTCAAGCTACCCTTTGGTGACCCCTAGTTTATCTTTTCTTAAGGGGGGTAGCCAAGCCAAAGAAGTTGCAAGATGAAGGTTTCTCACACTCTAGTGTTTCACTTGGAAGAAGCGGTTATCTCGATGGTTGGAAGTCTATCCATGCTTGAGTGTCCTTTGCTTGAGATTAGAGAATAAATTGATCATCTACAAGAAGCTTAGGAGTTCAACATTCAACATACTCACTACAAGCTGGCATGTTTAACATAAGAAGGAGAAGTGGAATATCGCTATAGTTGGATCCACTATAGTTTAGAGAACTCAATGTCACACAAAGCATGCTATTGAGTTTGAGAGAAGAAAGTTCTTTACTTGGATTGGTTATCTAAAATGGTGGAATTATGGAGAATAACTCGAGGAAGTTTGTGATTTGTATGTTGGAACCTACTCATGGAATAGGGATGACTCGACACTACCTTGGAGTAGCGAGATTGGAGGTATAAGAGTGACATGGAATCCTTGGAATGGTAAGATTTTATTAGAAGTTCATTGGAGGCATTATGATATTGGACACAAGAGTTTCTTGTATAATGCATCTTGACAAGATTGTCAAAGTGCTCTATGTAAGAAAAGCAACAGATTATGCGTCAACGATGGAGGCGTAAGTTGGACTATTCTGCATATGAGATCTGGAGTTATCCAGTGTGGAGCATAGCTTGGACATAAAGGTGATGATAAGGCTAATCATAAGAATTCGAAGGATCTTTACTAAGTTGAGGTTGGTCTAGTGACCTTATCAATGGATTGGAATGGATAATGAGACATAGCTATAGTGGGCCATAACCCACAGGTTATGCCTTGAAAAATATGAAGCACTGTGCTATTTCAATGTGGCCTTCGCAAGAACATGATTGTATGTATAACATTCTCACTATGGATTGGATTGAAGCTTGTGACATCATTGTTGGACTAGACTAAACAAGGGTATATGA
Organism: Themeda triandra; assembly: GCA_018135685.1. Lineage (NCBI taxonomy): Eukaryota > Viridiplantae > Streptophyta > Magnoliopsida > Poales > Poaceae > Themeda > Themeda triandra. The sequence goes on along the minus strand of JAENPR010001739.1, from coordinate 32,524 downwards.
CTTGGAAGAATACTATCACGTGGATAATGGAAATGTCATTGTCGATGACCTTGGTAATGCAGAGATATGCTAAGAAGATTCGGGCGACACTAAGATCAAGACGTGTTTGGAATTTGAAGTGATGTCACTAACACTACAATATTGGCTTATTTTGGAATAAGAGAAATGACAAACGAATAATTGGAAGTGGCTAGAATTAAGGAATTGTGTTTAAGGTTTGAGCAACTTAACGTGAGCATAGTCACTAATGTCTTTGAATTGGTAACACAGTCATGAAGTCCATTTAGAATATGGATATATGAGATGGAATGTATGGATTAAATGAGGATATAGTAGAATATCATGAGAGAGATTGCATTGCAATTTGGAATCAGATGGGGACAAGAGTATGCCATAAAATCAGGTGGTCTATGTGAGAAGAAAAATGAGTGTTGTAAACTAGCACCCGCTCTGACAATTCATGTAAGTAGGGTTACTAAAATGGAAAGTAGAAATGGTATAACAATAGGGAGTTACTTGAGAATTGGGTTGGAGTTACCTAGCAGGAGTAGAAGTATATATCAAAGATATGAAAATAGTTGAGCAGTTCAGAGGAACAGGGTTATCAGGCTACGCAATGCAAAGTAGAATACTTTATCATGAAGATGAAGCTACTCGACGTGCAAAAGAAGACCCAATGCCAGAGAATCCCAATCTCTTCAATCTTCAGCTTCCGAATCTCGGACGAGATTCATCTTAAGGGGGTAGAATTGTAACACCCTAAAATTTAGAATTTTTAAAAATAGAGTAAAAATGATTTACTTATGAATTTTTGTGCTCATGAAATATAGAAAAGATAATATTTTTACTAAATTAAAATTTATCATAGGAGCTAGAAACATGTTTGTGCATACATGCTGGTACAAATGTTTTATTGTGATGTTTGCGTGTTGTTCGACTTGGTATTAAGGGTGAGCAAACTTTCAAAACGAGTTCTGGTAGTCGCTTATCTTTTTCCGGTTTATCTATGTCTTTATCTAAAAGCAAATCTCCTAAATTAAATCTCTGCTTTCTTGAGTGTAATCCTTTTCTTGGAGTCTCCAGCAATATTTTTTTGCTCTAATTTATTTTAGTTCATCTTCTAATTCCCTGCCTTCCAATATATTTCAATTTGTTCCTTGCTATTATTAGCTTTCCTCCTAATTCTCTAGATTCCTTTTCCTCCTAATGGGTGCGTGGTCGACTTCCTTGAGTTGTATATATGTCACATATATGCGTGCCAAGGACTCTAGTATGACGACTCAATTTCCATATTGCTGTTTACATGTCTCCCATCTATGAATAAGCAAACCGATCCCGCCTGTTGGTGTCGCCATCCTCCTCCGGCTCGTGGTCGAAACTAACTCTGCCATGTTCGAGTCCGCCTCCGCCTGATTGGCGTGCCCTCCACGCCATCCATGATCCATCCCCATAAATAGCAGCCCTGTTGTGCACCGCGTCCACCTCGTCTTTCCACCAAAGTCCAAGCGCCGCCTTTGATCTCGAGTTCCAGAGCAAGTCGCAACCCTGTGGCCGCCGCCCTTGAGATCGACTTCGCCGTCCCACAGCTCCATCTCCTTTGTAAGCAAGTCTCAGATCTCGATTTCGAGTCCGCGAATTCGCCATGCTCGTCGGTCCTCCTTTTCTCGCTCTGTTTTGAGCTTACGGTGATGCCGGACTTTGCAGCAGGTCAAGGTCCCTACCGTCCACTTCCTCTACGACGTAGCTGTGCCTTCATCGTCATTGCAGATCAACACAGGAAGCTTGCCGATCCACCGAGCTCTGCGTGCATCTACCACCAGGAAGCTTGCCGATCCACCGAGCTCTGCGTGCATCTACCACCGACAAGAACCCCTATATGTGAGTTCGCTCTTGCCGACACATTGGTTCCTTGGCAATCTGAGGCATGTACGTGCTCTCATCAAACTCTTCCATCGCCCGGTATTACAATACACTTGTTACTTGTGGATACATCTTTCTTAGGATATGAAAAAAGGCACATATCTCAATTGTCTTTGGTGAGGAATAATACACATTGAGCGATTCGAGAGTACCATTTGAGGAGAAGTTTAAGCTATATGTTTTCATTTGCAAAAATTTATAAAAAACCTCCAAGTATGCTCCATAGAGGGAAAGTGATGACTTGGTGTCAAAGTCGTACCACTTTTCAACCACTCAAGGAGACATGGTAGACACTTTGAAATTCACAGGTATGAGAAATGACATGGAATATCTTTTATGCTGGCATCATATCTTTGGAAGTCATGTTCCATAGTTCCTTTTAGCTTTGCTCCAGGCTAGCAAAGAATAAGTGTGGGGGTACTTGTTGATGGTCCTTATTGTATAATTTTAACTGCCAAATATGTGCTAAAAAGTACACCAAATTTAGAATTAGGTCTTATACCTAACATGATTCCATGAGTTTTGGTGTCTCTTAATGTTTTGCAGGACATGTCTAAAATATGCAGAAGTTAGCATTATTTGAGTATACGCAAGTTTGGCAGTTTGACCGAAGAAATAATTTAATAATCATCAATGCAAAATAATCTCAAATGTAATTTGAAGTGCAACCATGCAAAGAGCTTGTCAAGATGATCCATTGTTCATAGACTCTATACGGAGCTTGAAGATATAAAATAAATATAGTAAAGAGGATATATACGTGTATATGTGCATATATATATTTGTACGTGGCTTGCACATGTATTTGGGAGTGGTATGCATGGGACACGAGCAGCTCCCATGTGGAAGTCAACGTGCCAACTGCCAACACCAAAATGTCGTCAACAGCAGCAGCTCTGTTGTCAAGCTGGTGGACCCACATGTTCTCCATTGACCCACGGTATCGACAGCCCAGCCATCCATCCACACACGAATGAGCGAGCAGAACAACCAGCCTGGTCAGGGGCGGCACCCACTTGCCCACGCAGGAACCAGCGACGGTCTTGGCCATTGGGCCTCTGCCACGCGCTGCAAGTTGGGCACAGACTGAGCAGCTCTCGGGTGGCCACCTCACAGAAGTGGCGTGCGCCAAGGCAATGGGCTTCACGCAGGGGCAGCCCAGGACAAGGTATGAGCACCTACGCGCACAGGGATGAGCAGTAGCTGCATGTTTAGTACCAAATCGACTATTTAGAGGCTGCTCTCGCTAGTGTCATCCTATAAATAAAGGGGTAGTCCCTCAATTGTAACACACACCACCAAGGAGCCATTCTTCACCACACTTCAAGATGTAGGGTAGTGCTAGCCTAGTTGGGAGTGAGGGAGAGAGTTCTATTTGACAAAGTATAGCATATGACTGGGGTTTTCAAAGTATAGCATGTCATCTGGTCTTGGTGGGGAATTTCAACCATTGAGGAGTATGTGAAACTATGATTTTTAGTATTTTATTAAAAAGAAAATTCTTCAAGTACTTCGATTAGAAAAAGTAGGACAACCATGCCAAAACTATATCTCACTTCACAACAACTTAGTCAAAATATTTTTCTTAGATATTTTTCCCACCAGCATGAAGAGTATGTATGGTCTAACAATTATGCAGTCCATTCTCAAAAAGCTATAATCATATTTACTTTCAAAAATTAAATCCAAGTAGGAAACTCATGATAGAATCGGGAGCATGAAAATGAACAGGTGGGGATAAAGTGATCAAACCGAGTTTTGTACAGGCTCCTCCACCAGTCATGATGTGCTTTGGTGCTCCCTTCTCTTTTTTTGATGGGGGTGTGCACACCCCCACACTTCTTTGGAGCTATATATCTAGCTTTTATTCAAAAACAAGAACTTGTGAAGATAACAAGGACTCTTCTCGGTGGGAAACACCGAGAGAGTCCAAATTTTATTGAATTAAAAGAAACCTTTATTTTAAACTTTTTTTTTCAGATTGAATCATTGAATCGCAAGAATTCAATGACATCAACCTCTTCTATTCTAGGTTCAAGGAAAACTTTTAAACGTTGGTCATTTACCTTAAATGTGTTACCTTCGTCATCTTGGAGTGTGATAGCACCATATGGCGAGGTTTCAAATACTTTGAATGTCCCTTCCCATTTACTCCATAGCTTTCCATGACCAAAGAGTTTTACCCATGAGTTGAACATTAGGACCTTGTCTCCAGGTGTGAACTCTTTATACTTAATTCTCTTATCATGCCATCTTTTTGTTCTTTCTTTGTAGATCTTGGAGTTGTGGTAAGCTTTTTCTCTCCATTCTTCTAGCTCAGATATTTGCATTTGGCGATTTCTCCCAGCTAGATGGAGGTCCATATTCCATTTCTTGATGGCCCAATAGGCCCTAAACTCCAACTCTACAGGTAAATGGCATGTTTTCCCGTATACCAGCTGATATGGTGACATGCCTATGGGCGTTTTGTATGCCGTTCGGTATGCCCATAGTGCATCAGGCAACTGGTACTTCCACTTCTTCCCCATCTCATTCACGGTCTTTTGCAGGATGTTCTTGATCTGCTTGTTCGATGTTTCAGCTTGACCATTTGTTTGGGGATGATATGGAGTTCCAAAGTTGTGTTTGACTTCATATTCAGCTAGGTATTCCCGAAAGGACTTATCAATGAAGTGTGACCCTCCGTCACTTATGACCAATCGGGGTGTTCCAAACCGTGGGAATATAACTTCATTAAACATCTTTTTGGAGTGCTTGGAGTATGCAGATCAGCAGGGTAGTGCTTCTACCTATTTGGACACATAGTCCACTGCTACTAGGTTGTAGTCAGCATCTCCTAACTTTGGAAATGGTCCCATGAAGTCTATCCCCCAGACGTCAAACATCTCCACTTGGAGGTTGTTCATAAGTGGCATTGCATCCCGAGCGTTAATGTTTCCATGTTTCTTTCACCTAGCACATCTTCTGACAAACTCTTTTGCATCTTGGTACATTGTTGGCCAGAAGACACCGCTTTGCCAGACCTTAGCATGTGTTCGGAATGCTCCATAGTGTCCTCCATAGGGTGCTGCATGACATCTTTCTAAGATCTTTGTGGCTTCAACCATTGGGACACATCTTCTTAGCAAACCATCAGCACAAACTCGGTAGAGGTACGGGTCATCACACAGGTGAGAACGACTTTGATGCTTGAGTTTCCTCCTGTCCTCCCCTGGTGCAACATATCCTGCAACTATATAGTTGACAATATTTGCATACCATGGATCCGAGTGTGTTACCTTTAGGAGCGTGTCGTCCCTAAGATAATCGTTAATGGGCAACTCATGTGTTTCCCTATGATGAAGCCTAGACAAGTGATCGTCTACTGAGTTCTCTACTCCTTTCTTATCTCTTATTTCTATGTCAAACTCTTGGAGTAGAAGAATCCATCGGATTAGCTGAGGTTTGGTGTCTTTCTTAGTGAGGAGGTATTTGAGAGCAGCATGGTCTGTATAAACAATTACCTTTGCCCCCACTAGGTAAGATCTAAACTTGTCTATTGCAAAGACCACAGACCAACAATTCTTTCTCGGTTGTGGCATAATTCAGTCAGCCCGAGACAAGGTTTTGCTAGCGTAGCATATGGCATGATGCTTTTTATTCTTTGTTTGGCCCAAAACGGCAGCAACCGCAAAGTCACTTGCATCGCACATGATTTCAAAGGGCAACTTCCAATCAAGTGGCTGAATGATTGGAGCTGAAATGAGTGCCTTTTTCAAGATTGAAAGGCTTCATGGCACTCATTGTTAAAGACGAAAGGTGCATCTTTAGCTAAAAGGCTGGTCAGGGGTCTAGCGATTTGAGAAAAGTCTTTGATGAATCGCCTATAGAACCCTGCATGGCCTAAAAAACTATGAATGCCCTTCACGTTCGTGGGGGGTGGATGTGGCAGAACCTCCTAAGTAATGTGGCCCACATGCACTAATCCTTGTCTTAACAGACCTCGGATGATAATGCACGTGTGCCACAGACTTAATTAGCTCTGTCGGGTTAAACCCGAAGTATCCACGATTCTCCGAGCATGGATCAATCATTACAAGAGACATTGCAGTGTACAACAGTTTTACAATAAAATAATATACATCAGAGTATAAGAGCGGAAGTCTTACAACATAAGGTTACAACCCTAGAAGTTTTAATCTTACAAAACCTGAGTTAAGTTGTTACAAACCATAAAGTAGTAGATAGCATTACGATAACTTTATACAACACCTCAGACGTGATGCTTGCCCAAGGCCAAACACACAACTCGTCGTCACTCTCCGGAACGACCGTCATGCAACAGGGTTCGAAGCACACCTGAGCACGAGACTCACCTGCAACAAGGGTTTAACAAACCCTGAGTACAAAAGTACTCAACAAGACTAACCCGACGAAAAAGGTGGTGAAGACTCAGGAATGCAGGCCAGATAGGGATCAAGGTAAGGTCTAAAACAAGAATCAATTCTTTTGCAGAAAAGCCACTAAAAGTGAGTCCTTAACCTCAAAGTTTTATTTTCAAATTAACCCGTGGGGTTATTTATGCTAAACTAACTTAAGTAAGATCGCGAGATCAAGATAATTCATACAACTCTCTTTTATCTCTATCACAAAGTAGCCACCACTTTTATCTACGATGCAGGTGCGAGGATCAAGTCTCCTTACTCGTGGAGCATACGACAGTTCGAACCGCTTATCTACCCAGCTGGGGTTTCCCAAGCACACGATATACGTGGGACTCTAACCCACAAGTATATCAGTTCTGACTTCAGACCTTCTAGAACTAGGCTCGACTTAGTGCCATCCGAGATTACTTGTACACCTCCAATCCGGTTACGTCCCACGAGGGTAACTAGTATTCCCGCCATCTCGCCACTCCCAATGCACGGCTCCACCGTACTAGTCCTTAGAATATCTTAGGACGAGTTTTCCCCGAAGGGTATGTGATTAGTACTATAGTTCATGATCCAAGGGCCAACAACGGCACGGTCCTTAACGACAAGTCGGAAACACTACATCAACCATATGATGCAAGTTACCCGACCGATCTTACTAATCATTAGCTACCAACATTGAGATGCCACATGTGAAATCAACTTCCATCCTTTCGAAGTAACTCGTTGAAAACCTACTTACTAAAGCAAGGCTAAGCATACTAAGCAATTTCGAAATAAACCGTAACAAGGATGATATACAAGTAACAAGGTAGGTAATGCATCAATTAGGTTATAACGAAACTCCTGAAACTTAATGCATCAAAGCAAAAGCACAAATGGTAAAAGCTTTGTAATACAAGGTAAGGTTGAATGTAAACCGGGGCTTGCCTTGATCGAGAGCGTAGACGAAACCGGACTCGTCAACACCGGAAACACCGAAACCCGACTCCGGAACTGGTTCCTCCTTCGGACCGGCGGTACTCTCCTCGTTCACGTGGTCTACACGATAATGACATGATTGAATATAAATATGATGCTTAGAAGAACTAAATGAATTAAATACAAGCGCAAACAATAAATAAAAGTGCCGAAGGTCATTAGGGTTGATGACCTAGGGTCTTCACTCAAATCCAAAGTCAAACAAGTAATTAATTAACTACGGAAATTAAATCCTAAAACAAAAGTTGTCAAATTGATTTCAAAAATTAATTTTAAGTAGCTTATATTGAAAACAAGTGCACCCATAAATTTTCATGATTTTTGGATAAATAAATAAATTACTAAAAATCGAGAAGACTCACTTTTTAAATAAAAGGACTAATTTTTGAACATAACAAAACTACTCAAATGTGGGATTTTGAATTTTTCCTAGATAAAGGACATCATAAAGAACACACACAAAAATTTTCAGAATTTTTGGAGCAATACACAATTTACTATGAATTTTGAAAAAATAACACATTTTCAAATTTAAAAAGAAATGGAAAAAGGATTTGGAAAAAGAAAAGGACTAACGGGCCGAATCCGCCCGGCTCGGCCCAACCTGGCGGCCTGGCCCAACAGTGGGAAGGCCGGCCCAACAAGGCGCTCCCGCGCGGGCCGACGGCGGCGACGAGCTCGCCGGCGATTTCTCGCCGGCGGCGAGGTTCCAGGCGGCGAGGCCTAGCCCTACGCGACCTACGCGGCGAGGCGCATCTCCTGGTCTAGCTAATGGGACGGCGGAGCGAGGTTAACACCCTCGCCGGCGGCCATGGCGGCACGGCGGAGTGGCGGACGCGTCGGCCGGGCTCACCGGAGCACCTCCGGCGGCGTTAGCGCGCGCTAGCTCAAACGCGACTACGCGGACGCGATGCGCTAGCCAAACGACGCGGCGCGAAGCCCTAACGGCCTCGGCCTCGAACGCGGCGGCGGCGACGGCAAGCCGGCGGCGAGACACGACGGGAGCTACAAGGCCCTAGAGACCAATTAGAAGGCACGGGCGCGGGCAGGAGCTCACCGCGAGCACGGCGCGCTTGAAGATGGAGGCTCGGGGTGGCTGGAGGTGGGAGCTTGACGGCGGCGGGTATGGCGTCGGCGGCGAACTCCGTTGGCACGGGCGGCGTCCCGGCGGCGGCTGCGGGCCAATTTGAAAAACAAGGAGAGCATGAGATGCAGCACATCAAGGCGAGCTCAGCTGCGGAAGCAATTTAGAAAAAGACCACGGACGGCGGAGAACGGCGGCGGCGACTCGCGGCGGCTCGGCTCACCGTTCGCGGGGAAGAAAAGGGGCGGACGGCGATTCTAGCGGGAGCAAGGCGTCATCTTCATGCTCACGTGACGCGCGAGGATGAGGCGGGCGCGGTGGTGGTTTTTGTTTTGGACGGGGCGATGCAATGGCGACGGCGTGCGGAGCGGAGCTCGAGCGCGGCAATGGCGAGCGGCGGCCGAGGCGAAGGGATGAGGAGGAGGAGGGGGAGTGGTTCGGGCCGGCCGGGGTTAAGGCGCTGGGACGGGTCGGAAACGGCGACACGGGGCGGCGAAGGTTCGAGCGCGGCGTCGCGCTGGCCATCGGCGGCGACCGGGCGGCATGGCCGCGGCGATGCCGGCGCCAGTGAGACGAACAGGACGATGCTGACGTCAGCCACAGGAACAGCAGGGAAGATTTGCAAATTTCTCCAAATTTTTGAACTGTGCTCAAAATTTTCCAAAAAGCAACCCTAGCTAATTTTTCATTCTCTACAACTTTCTCAACTGGCACATTTTCAAATTTTGAAAGGAAAATAGAATTTGAATCAAATTTTGAAAAGGGGACAAAACCCTAGAATAAAATATTTTGAAATTACTTTGGATTTTCCCAAACAACTTGAAAAACTCCAAAACTAAGAAAAACTCAACTTTTCAAACTGCACACTTTCTCCAAAAGATGTTTTTCCAAAATATGCATAGTTTTTGAATTATGGTTTGAAATTGAAAAGGGGACAACCGTCGGAAAACCGTATTTTCAAATTTGTTTGAAATTCTTTTTGAAAACTTGAAAAACTTTGTTCACCAACATTGTAGGTCTCATCAAGCCCTACAACTTTGCTTTTGGGCCCAACCCCAAATTCTTTATAGATTTTGAACTAGGGAAAAGGGGGTAAAACGGAGTTTGTCGGAAACAGGGTTTTCGAAATGAAATCGCGTTTGAACGAGCCGACACACCTCTAGGCTATCAAAAGCAGTAACAAGCACCATCTCAGGGCACAATCAACCTAGAATATAAACTTGGTTTTAGTTGATGCATATCAGGGTTGACCTAAGCATGAATGCTTTGCGACTAAACATGATGACATGGCAGGTTTTAGTTGATATAACATCAGAGATGTTACAGCCCTTCCCCCTTAAAGAAATCTCGTCCCGAGATTTAAAGCCTTGGGTTAAGTAATGGAAAAGGAAATGTGTCAAGCAACACATCTTTAAACAAGGACATAAGGAAAGGGGTTTTTACAACTCACACTAGAATAGTTATAACTCATAGAGGGAATTATAACTTAGATAGAAGCATAGAACTCGGGAAATGCTCGACGATAATCCTCGAGACTCCCAAGTAGCCTCTTCTTCGAGTGACGATTCCACCGGATCTTGTACCATCTGGTTGTTTTGTCATGAGTAACCCGATCTTTCGATCTAGAACTCGACAGATACTACGAATAGGTTAGATCGTCTCAAGTTCAATTCCTTCAATATCAACTATTTTGTCGTGGTTGAAGACATTTCTTGAGTTGTGACACATGGAACACATTGTGCACCGGCCCTGACAGATGTTCTGGTAACTTTAAGCGATATGCAACCAATCCACATCTTTCTATGATTTGAAACGGGCCAATATAGCGGGGTGCTAACTTGCCCTTGACTCCAAATCTAGTTACTCCTTTCATAGGTGACACCTTTAAATATACATAATCTCCTACAGAAAATGTCAAGGCCCGACGTCTCTTATCTACATAACTCTTTTGTCGGGACTGTGCTACCCTCAAATTTTGTTGTATTTGCTTCACTTTCTCTTCAGTCTCTTCTACAAGATCAACCCCAAAGAATTGCCGCTCCGGGTTCGACCAACTTAATGGAGTTCTACACCTCGACCATACGGGCTTCAAACGGTGCCATTTTGATGCTTTCTTGATAACTTATTATAGGAGAATTCTGCTAATGGTAAACATTCATCCCATTTCTCGAAAAACTAAGCACAGCCCTCAACATATCTTCAAGGATCTGATTTACTCTTTCAGTCTGACCATCACTCTGTGGATGATAGGCTGTACTATGAAGTAACTTACTTCCCATTGACTTATGAAACTGTTTCCAGAACTGTGAGACAAACTATGTACCTCTGTCAGAAACAATAGTCTTTGGTACCCCATGCAGACACATAATTCATTCAATATATATCTGTGCATAGGTAGGAGCTCTCCATTCTATCCTCGCAGGAATAAAATGAGCTGACTTAGTGAGACGGTCCACGATAACCCAAATAGAATCAAACTTTCTAGAGGTCTTGGGTAAACCCACTATGAAATCCATACTAATGTCCTCCCACTTCCAAGCAGGAATAGGCAGTGGTTGGAGTTCTCCTGCTGACCTCAAATGAACGGCTTTTACTTTCTGACAAGTGTCACATCTTGCCACATATCTAGCAATTTCTATTTTCATTTTGGTCCACCAAAATCTCTGCTTCAAATCATGATACATCTTGTTGCTTCCTGGATGAATAGAGAACTTGGTGTTGTGTGCTTCATCAAGGATTTTCCGACGTAACTCGGGACTTTTGGTACAACTAACCGATTCTTGAACCATACCACACCCTCTGCATCAATTCTGAAACAAGAATCTTCATGTTTACTGGCCTTCTCCTTAATCTTTTCCTTGATACATTTGATTCCCTTATTGCCTTTCTGAGCAGCAATAATTTGATCTCTGATAGTTGTTTCAATATTCAGATTAGACAAACTGCCTTGTTGAACAATCTCTATGCCAAGTTTATCAAGTTCATTACACAATGAAATATCCAGAGGCTTCACTGTCAAACAGTTACATTGATTCTTTCGACGAGTGCATCGGCGACTACATTCGCCTTACCGGATGGTAATGCACCTCTAGATCATAGTCCTTTATTAACTCTAACCATCTTCTTTGCCTCATATTTAACTCATCTTGAGTGAAAATATATTTTAGACTCTTGTGGTCCGTATACATGTGACAAGTGCTGCCTAGCAGATAATGACGCCATATCTTTAATGCATGAACAACTGCTGCTAACTCAAGATCATGAGTTGGATAATGCTCTTCATGTGGCTTAAGCTGTCTTGAAGCATATGCTATAACTCGGCCTTCTTGCATCAATACACACCCCAGACCAGTGCCTGAAGCATCACAATAAACGTCAAATGGCTTTTGGACATCTGGCTGTGCTAAGATTGGTGCCGTTGTCAACAACTTCTTCAAAGTCTGAAAAGCTTCCTCACATTCAGGTGACCAGACAAACTTCACTTGATTCTTCAACAATTCAAAGTGATAGGCTTGGACACTTTTGAGAAATCCGGAATGAACCGACGATAATATCCTGCCATTCCCGAAAACGCGAACTTGATGAACTGCTCTTGGAGGTTCCCAATCAAGTACATCTTTAACTTTGCTAGGGTCTACAGAAACACCTTCAGCTGACAAGACATGCCCCAGAAACTGAATTTCCTTTAGCCAAAACTCACATTTGCTGAACTTAGCATACAATTGATGTTTCCTTAAACGTTCAAGAACAATGCGTAAGTGTTTCGCATGTTCCGCTTCATTCTTGGAGTAAACCAGGATGTCATCAATGAATACCACTACAAACTGATCAAGTTCTGGCATAAACACCGAGTTCATAAGGTATGAGAAATGAGCTGGTGCATTGGAAAGCCCAAAAGACATAACTAGGTATTCATATAAGCCATATCTTGTAGTGAATGCAGTCTTTGGAATATCTTCAGGGCGAATCTTAATCTGATGATACCCAGATCTGAGATCTATTTTAGAAAACACCTTTGCTCCTGCCAACTGATCAAAAAGTAGATCAATACGGGGCAAGGGATATTTATTCTTGATAGTCACTTCATTTAACGGACGATAATCTACAACCAATCTCAGAGTTTTATCCTTCTTCTTCACAAAGATAGTCAAGGCAACCCCAAGGCGATTTACTATGCCTGATAAATCCCTTATCCAAGAATCTCTTGCGCTTGTTTCTTCAGCTCTGCTAATTCGGAGGTGCCATCCTATATGCTCTTCTAGATATAGGAGCGGTACCAGGCTTCAACTCAATCACAAACTCAACATCTCTCGTCAGAGGTAACCCCAGTAACTCTTCCGGAAACACATCCGGAAACTCTCGAACAATTGGAATATGCTCAATCTTTGTTGCTGATATGGCATTGACTACCTCAACCTTTCTCTTGAGAGTTGGGAAACGGATGAGAAGCTTAGACTTACTATTAGGTATGTTGACTGTCACAGACCTATTGAAAATATCTATCACTGCTCCATGCTGACTCAGCCAATTCATTCCTATTATGACATCTATTGTCTGCTTTTCCAGGACTATCATATTGGTGGGAAAGATATGCCCTCCCAAATCTATAGGCACTTCACGTACCATCTCTCTAGTACACATTCGCCCACCAGGCGACTGTATAAAGAACTCTTCATTTGTATATGTTATAGGTATGTCATGCTTCTTAACAAAAGTACCATTGATGAATGTATGTGATGCACCTGAATCAAAAAGTGTAACTGCAGGATGGTTGGCAACAGAAAACATACCCAGCATGATAGGTTCACCGTCAGGAATTTCTCCAGCTTGAGTGAGGAAAACTCGACCGGTCTTCTTATCATTCTTGTCCTTCTGAGCATTCTGGTTACCACCTCGATTCTGATTCTGCTGCTGCTGTTGCTGTGGAGCAGGAGCTCTTGGAATACCATAACCATACCGATATCTGCTTGGATACGGCAAATCCCTTGAGAAATGGCCAGGCTTGCCACAATTAAAGCATGGGTAGTTATAGTTTGGTGGGGTTTGGATACGAACACCAGGGGCATTCGGCTGGCGTGAGTCTGGAAGGGCCGCACGGGGACGGAAAAAGGTCTGCTGCCTAGGTTGGAACTGGGGTGGACGATAAGGAAAACGACTATGATTCTGAGGATGAAAAACAACTTTCTGGCGCTTTGCATTGCCACCAAAGGAACTAGAGAAACCACCCTTCTTCTTTTTCAGCTCTTTATGCTTGCGATGCTTTTCCTCAAATGAAATGGCAATGTTCACAGTTTCTTGATATGTAGCATTGGGAGATCTCTGTGAGCATTACCCGAATCTTAGTATTCGTGCCTCGATAAAGCATTCTTTCTTCTTGCGGTCGGTGTTAACATGATCGGGGGCATATTGGGACAGATGATTGAACTTGCCAACATATTGCATAACCGACATATCACCTTGTTGGAGAGCTAGAAACTCATCAAGTTTGATACGCATAATACCCTCGGAATATGATGAGCACGGAAACCCTCACGAAATTCAGCCCAAGTAATATGATGACCTTCAAAGTTGTTCGGCAACAAAATTATCCCACCAAGTCCCAAGAAGGTGCCTCTCTTGCCGTGGCCGCAAACAAAGGGCTTCGATATTCGTACACTCAATCAGCCCAAATTTCTGCTCCATAGTGCGGAGCCATTCATCCGCCTCCATGGGTTCATCCGCCTGGAAAAGACCGGAGGACGGGTGTCTCGTGAAATCCACATATGTGGTTTCATCTCTATTATTTCTACCACGATTTCCATGTCGGGCATTCTCGATTCGATTTTGAACCATGGTAGTGGTGGCATTAACTAAGGCCGCAATAGCTTCACCAAAGTGGGTGGAACAGTGGCGGAAATGGAGCACCGTTATCGACATCTGTTTACATAAACAACCACACTTATTCACATAATTTATTGAACTAAACAAGCTGATGATACGTAGTTAAACACACTTATGATACATTACTTTTGTTACAAAAGTCTGCACCTCGCAAGACTTCCCATAGCTACTAAGGTTCAAGATTAAGGGAAAGAAATATATTACATCACTTTTTTTTTTGCCTAACTTCCTACTCTTCCTCCTCATCATCCTCCACTGGGATGACCTCTTCCTCTTCCTCTTCCATTATCATCTCCGGATCTTCCTCCGGATCTTCTTCTTCTTCTGGGTCCTCTTCAGTGTCATTTGCGGCATTCATCTCATCTTCATCAATAATATCTTCCTCAACAGGTTCATCCTCTTCAGGATCTTCTTCCTCCATCATGTCTGGTTCTTCGTCCGGACCCATGACATAACCAAGATCGTCTCCCGCAACCATCCGCTGATAATCTGGATCCAGCAGATTGTTTAACCTCTGGCACTCATCATCGGCATCATCAGCATACTCCTCTAATTCTGCCACATATCCCTCTAACTCTTCAATTCGTTCATTGGCTTCTTGTAACTGAGCACGGGTATGGTTCTTCTCGATTCTCGTGTGTGCTTCGACGACGCCTAAGCCGGCGAATCGATAAACCTCATTAACTCGATCATGTTCTCGCCCTCGCAATTCTGATCTAAGCCTTGCTATCTCGCCCGTGGATCCGAGCCGAATCGCCACTACTCTCTCCAATCTCATATCTTGGAGCTAACCGTGGCGGGGCACTCCCGAGGTCCCGTACTCTTGCGAGGGGTCTGCTTGGTACGAGCCATCCTAAAAGAATAGAAAGATTATAAGGATAGATAGATGGGATCCGAAAGTTAGCATGAATAGGATTGATATTACTTAACCCAAACCACATTAAGAAGGAAGGTAATTAAAACAGGTTAATTAAGCATGATGCATGAACGAACTTACGATCTAAGCATAAAGACATTAAATTAAGCACATACTTAAAGTAAACTTTCGTAATTAGGGCAATAATGCATGCTATCCACCACTAGGGTTTTCAAATATGCATGTAAGGGCTAAAAGAATGGAATTTAGATAAGGAATAAGTAATTTGGACTCAAAATAGTCATATTAAGTTTTATAAATCCAAAACCTTTTGAAGTTTTGCAATAGACACCGTAATACTGAATAACGATCCGGCTCGATACCACCGTGTGCGAGAACCTCCTAAGTAATGTGGCCCACATGCACTAATCCTTGTCTTAATGCACCTCGGATGATAATGCACGTGTGCCACGTACTTATTAGCTCTCGTCGGGTTAAACCCGAAGTATCCACGATTCTCCGAGCATGGATCAATCATTACAAGAGACATTGCAAATGTACAACAATTTTACAATAAAATAATATACATCGTAGTATAAGAGCGGAAGTCTTACAACATAAGGTTACAACCCTAGAAGTTTTAATCTTACAAAACCCGAGTTAAGTTGTTACAAACCATAAAGTAGTAGATAGCATTACGATAACTTTATACAACACCTCGTACGTGATGCTTGCCCAAGGCCAAACACACTACTCGTCGTCACTCTCCGGAACGACCGTCATGCAACAGGTTCAAGCACACCCGAGCACGAGACTCACCTCGCAACAAGGGTTTAACAAACCCCGAGTACAAAAGTACTCAACAAGACTAACCCGACGAAAAAGGTGGTGAAGACTCGAATGCAGCCGATAGGGATCAAGGTAAGGTCTAAAACAAGAATCAATTCTTTTGCAGAAAAGCCACTAAAAGTGAGTCCTTAACCTCAAAGTTTTATTTTCAAATTAACCTGTGGGGTTATTTATGCTAAACTAACTTAAGTAAGATCAGCAGATCAAGATAATTCATACAACTCTCTTTTATCTCTATCACAAAGTAGCCACCACTTTTATCTACGATGCAAAAGTGCGAGGATCAAGTCTCCTTACTCGTGAGCATACGACGGTTCGAACCGCTTATCTACCCAAATGGGTTTCCCAAGCACACGATATACGTGGGACTCTAACCCACAAGTATATCGCCCGACTTCGACCTTCTAGAACTAGGCTCAGCTTCCGTGCCATCCGAGATTACTTGTACACCTCCAATCCGGGTTACGTCCCACGAGGGTAACTAGTATTCCCGCCATCTCGCCACTCCCAATGCACGGGCTCACCGTACTAGTCCTTAGAATATCTTAGGACAGAGTTTTCCCCGAAGGGTATGTGATTAGTACTATAGTTCATGATCCAAGGGCCAACAACGGTACGGTCCTTAACTGACAAGTCGGAAACACTACATCAACCATATGATGCAAGTTACCCGACCGATCTTACTAATCATTAGCTACCAACATTGAGATGCCACATGTGAAATCAACTTCCATCCTTTCTGAAGTAACTCAGTTGAAAACCTACTTACTAAAGCAAGGCTAAGCATACTAAGCAATTTCGAAATAAACCGGTAACAAGGATGATATACAAGTAACAAGGTAGGTAATGCATCAATTAGGTTATAACGAAACTCCTGAAACTTAATGCATCAAAGCAAAAGCACAAATGGTAAAAGCTTTGTAATACAAGGTAAGGTTGAATGTAAACCGGGGCTTGCCTTGATCGAGAGCGTAGACGAAACCGACTCGTCAACACCGAAACACCGAAACCCGACTCCGAACCGGTTCCTCCTTCGGACCGGCAGATTCTCCTCGTTCACGTGGTCTACACGATAATGACATGATTGAATATAAATATGATGCTTAGAAGAACTAAATGAATTAAATACAAGCGCAAACAATAAATAAAAGTGCCGAAGGTCATTAGGGTTGATGACCTAGGGTCTTCACTCAAATCCAAAGTCAAACAAGTAATTAATTAACTACGGAAATTAAATCCTAAAACAAAAGTTGTCAAATTGATTTCAAAAATTAATTTTAAGTAGCTTATATTGAAAACAGTGCACCCATAAATTTTCATGATTTTTGGATAAATAAATAAATTACTAAAAATCGAGAAGACTCACTTTTTAAATAAAAGGACTAATTTTTGAACATAACAAAACTACTCAAATGTGGGATTTTGAATTTTTCCTAGATAAAGGACATCATAAAGAACACACACAAAAATTTTCAGAATTTTTGGAGCAATACACAATTTACTATGAATTTTGAAAAAATAACACATTTTCAAATTTTAAAAGAAATGGAAAAAGGATTTGGAAAAAGAAAAGGACTAACCGGCCGAATCCGGCCGTTCGGCCCAAGATCGTTGGCGGCCGGCCCAACAGCTGGGAAGGCCGGCCCAACAAGGCGCTCCCCGCGGCGGCGACGGCGGCGACGAGCTCGCGGCGATTTCGCGGCGGCGAGGTTCCAGCGGCGAGGCCTAGCCCTACGCGACCTACGCGGCGAGGCGCATCTCCCCGGTCTAGCTAATGGGACGGCGAGCGAGGTTAACACCCTCGCCGGCGGCCATGGTGGCACGGCGGAGTGGCGACGCGTCGGCCGGGCTCACCGGAGCACCTCCGGCGACGTTAGCGCGCGCGCTAGCTCAAACGCGACTACGCGGACGCGATGCGCTAGCCAAACGACGCAGCGAAGCCCTAACGGCCTCGGCCTCGAACGCGGCGGCGGCGGCATGACGGCAAGCCGGCGGCGAGACACGACGGCCGGAGCTACAAGGCCCTAGAGACCAATTAGAAGGCACGGGCGCGGGCAGGAGCTCACCGCGAGCACGGCGCGCGCTTGAAGATGGAGGCTCGGGTGGCCGGAGGTGGGAGCTTGACGGCGGCGGGTATGGCGTCGGCGGCGAACTCCGTTGGCACGGGCGGCGTCACGGCGGCGGCTGCGGGCCAATTGGAAAAACAAGGAGAGCATAAGATGCGACACATCAAGGCGAGCTCAGCTGCGGAAATAATTTAGAAAATGACCACGGACGGCGGTGAACGGCGGTGGCGATCCTCGCGGCGGCTCGGCTCACCGTTCGCGGGGAAGAAAAGGGGCGGACGGCGATTCTAGCGGAGCAAGGCGTCATCTTCATGCTCACGTGACGCGAGGATGAGGCGGGGCGCGGTGGTGGTTTTTGTTTTGGACGGGGCGATGCAATGGCGATGGCGTGCGGGAGCGGAGCTCGAGCGCGGCAGCGCTGGCGAGCGGCGGCCGAGGCGAAGGGATGAGGAGGAGGGGAGTGGTTCGGGCCGGCCGGGGTTAAGGCGCTGGACGGGTCGGAAACGCGACACGGGGCGGCGAAGGTTCGAGCGCGGCGTCGCGCTGGCCATCGGCGGCGACCGGGCGGCATGGCCGCGGCGATGCCGGCACCAGTGAGACGAACAGGACGATGCTAACGTCGCCACAGAACAGCAGGGAAGATTTGCAAATTTCTCCAAATTTTTGAACTATGCTCAAAATTTTCCAAAAAGCAACCCTAGCTAATTTTTCATTCTCTACAACTTTCTCAACTGGCACATTTTCAAATTTTGAAAGGAAAATAGAATTTGAATCAAATTTTGAAAAGGGGACAAAACCCTAGAATAAAATATTTTGAAATTACTTTGGATTTTCCCAAACAACTTGAAAAACTCCAAAACTAAGAAAAACTCAACTTTTCAAACTGCACACTTTCTCCAAAAGATGTTTTTCCAAAATATGCATAGTTTTTGAATTATGGTTTGAAATTGAAAAGGGGACAACTGTCGGAAAACCGTATTTTCAAATTTGTTTGAAATTCTTTTTGAAAACTTGAAAAACTTTGTTCACCAACATTGTAGGTCTCATCAAGCCCTACAACTTTGCTTTTGGGCCCAACCCCAAATTCTTTATAGATTTTGAACTAGGGAAAGGGGGTAAAACGGAGTTTGTCGGAAACAGGTTTTCGAAATGAAATCGCGTTTGAACGAGCCGACACACCTCTAGGCTATCAAAAGCAAGAATAAGCACCATCTCGGGGCACAATCAACCTAGAATATAAACTTGGTTTTAGTTGATGCATATCGTGGTTGACCTAAGCATGAATGCTTTGCGACTAAACATGATGACATGGCAGGTTTTAGTTGATATAACATCAGAGATGTTACAGCGGAACTTGTTCTATGACCTCAATTTTTGCTTTGTTCACCTCTATCCCACGAGCGGACACCTTGTGTCCTAGGACTATGCCCTCCTGGACCATAAAATGACATTTTTCCCAGTTGAGGACTAAGTCCTTTTTTTACACACCGTTGTAAGACTCTGTCTAAGTTCTCCAAACAATCTACGAAAGTTTTGCCATAGACGGTAAAATCGTCTATGAACACTTCCATGATTTTCTCGATCATGTCAGAGAAAATGGACATCATGCACCGTTGGAAAGATGCTGGAGCATTGCATAATCCAAACGACATGCGTCGATATGCGTAAGTTCCATACGGGCATGTGAACGTAGTCTTACTTTGGTCATCGGGGTGGATCGGGATTTGATGATACCCGGAATAACCATCAAGGAAACAAAAGAAGGAATGGTTCACGAGGCGTTCTAACATTTCTTCAATGAACGGCAACGGGAAATGGTCCTTCTTAGTGGCCTTATTGAGTTTTTGGTAGTCAATACACATCCGCCACCCCGTGACAGTTCGTTGAGGAATGAGTTCATTCTTTTCATTCCTAACGACTGCCATTCCTCCTTTCTTCGGCACGACCTGAACAGGGGTAACCCACTCACTATGTGGCACGGGATAGATGATCCCGGCGTCAAAAATTTTGAGGACCTCTTTCTTAACAACTTCCCGCATAGCATTGTTAAGTCTCCGCTGGGGTTCCCTATAAGGTGAAGAATCAGGATCGATAGGAATTCTATGAGTGCAGAGAGTGGGACTAATCCCTTTGAGGTCTTCAAGTGAGTAGCCTATGGCCGACTTATGTCTTTCTAGGGCATCGACAAGTTTGCGGGTTTCTTCTTGGGAAAGCTTGTGGCTAATGATGACAGGAGTTTCACGATTGTCATTTAGAAAGACATATTTTAAGCCAGAAGGAAGGGGCTTAAGCTCAATTGAGGGTTTTAGTGGCTTTTCGTCATAGTCTAGTTCAATAGGTTCTACCAGCTCTTCCTCTTCTTGGATAATAAAATTTTCAACATCAAAAGCTGGTTGAACCATGTCTTCTAGAGAAGCCACTAAGACATCCTCAATAGGGTCTCTTTTGGGCTTGGGTTCTACTATCGCATTGTGTGATCGTGCAAGTGGCACAGCGATAGCAGAACTTCCCAATTTCAAACTTAATAGACCCTGCTTTGGTCTTTCCTGAAAGAGTGTCCCTAAAGGTAAACCAATCAGGAGGGACATGTCTGAGGTGTCATAGATATGAAAATCTAGACGATACTCGAGAACTCTTATGCGTAAAGGAATAGACTTACGACCCCATAACTTTCAAGAGTAATTCCTGTAGGATTTCTTAAAAGTTTATGAGATGGGATCAGAGTCGTTGGGGCAAAATATATCAGCTAAAGCTTTTGACATGATATTTATCCCAATGGTAGGGCTATAGTGAGCCTCTATAGTGGTTTCCTTAAGGATACATAGAAGAGTATCTAAAGGGGCAACGATTTGGGCTACCTCGGTGGATAGCTCCGTTTCGGCCAGCCACTCATGACTCATGATGGCCGACAGTCCTTTGATGTGTTCCCTAAGGAAGGACTCATTGTGCGGACCATCATCATCCTTAGATGATGAAGAGTGTGTTAGAGATTTCACTTGAACTGGTAAATTTGAGGCATTTCCAAAATCTTCAAAAAGATCTTCCTCAAATTCAAAGGGAAATGAAGAAGGATGAGATTCATCATCCTCTGGAGTGTGGCGTATTCCCTTAATAGGAGGGTCTATAGCAACCGGATCAAGAGAGGGGTTTGAAGGAATTTTGGATTCGGTTGCTAGTGCCTCCTCTTGTTGGTCGGGGTTTATCTCGACTTCTTCTTCGGGGAATTCATCAAAAACGCCAGTATAAGGAGTGTTTTCAAGGATTCTCTCAAGGATAGCTTTTCCTTCACTAGCAATTTTATGTGAGAATGACCCTCCTGAAGCTATGTCAAGATGCAGAGCATCATCCTTGTTCAGACCACGATAAAAATGATACTGTAGGACATGATCAGGCAAGGAAAGGTTTGGACCAGAATTGGTAAGGCTTATGAATCTGGCCCAAGCTGCTCCTAGCATCTCCTTCTCTTTTTGTTTGAATGTAAGGACTTCTATTCTAAGATCAGCGATTCGAAAAAGAGGGAAGAACGCAAGACAAAATTTGTCTCGAAGTTCATCCCAATTTCCATTCATGCCTCCTACGGAATGAACATACCATTTTTTTGCTCTTCCCATAAGGGAGAATGGAAACAATTTCCATTTAATGGTTTCTTGTGTCATGCCAGCAATAGCTCGGCAAGAACACAAATGTTCAAATTCCCTAAGGTGGGTGTGTGGATCTTCGTCTGCTAATCCAGAGAAGGATCGCTCCCGAACCTTAGCTATTAGAGCAGGGCGAAGCTCATAGCTATCTGCAAGAATAGGATGTGATGATTGTGGAGGCTCCAACAAATCGCCCTTTGGAGCAAAGAACTTATATATAGAAGTGAAATCCATGTGGTAGGTGGTGGTTGATATATTTGTGGTACAAAAAATTTAAAAAGGATACACGGACGAACTTGGTTCGAATCTAGAACAGCTACCGTTCCCTGGCAACGGCGCCAGAAAGCTTGTTGGCATTTCTTAGCGCATTCACCAAGTATGGAGGTTTTAAGTCCATCCAAGGTAATGACACCAGAAAGTCAATTGGTATAAGTTAACGCATACAGATGAATCCGCAAGCGAACGGATACCGTTGTAGCTTTCACCCAATAGTATTCCAGGTATCATATTTATTCTCAGGGAAGCAAAGGGTAAAGAAGTTGATAAATACCATCATGTATCTGCTAGCTAGTGTACCAACTAGACTAATGAGGGATTAAACGGTAAAGATTGGTTTTATGGATAAAATGACACACACAGGAGAACCCTAAATAAGATAACAGAGCAGGTAGTCTAAGCTAGGAGGTCAACGGGAGAGGTCAAGATTCCTATTTTCTTCCCCATTACCATGGTTCTATTTTAGCTCACATCGAAGGAATAACTAAGCAAAGAACAGACATAACGGTTACATCCTGGCACTTCGGAGCAGCTGTTCCTTTCCGGTTCTCGAAAAGACTGGAAAGGGGTAACCGGGTGAAGGTAGCCAAAAGCTCTACGAAAACACCAACCCCAACATCGTGGATTACAAAGGCCTGGTTGGAGCTGTCACCTCCGGAGCTACCACAACTATCCGGGGGGCTGGGCGCAAACTCAGTTAACACCCTAGCCCAGACACCATGCCTACACTAGCGGTTACTACTCTAATCACAATTTATAACTAGAGCATTCGGTCGAACGGAGATCCCATGCCAAAATGTAAAACCACTATATCAACTAAGCTTAGCTAAAGAAATAAGGCATGAACTGATAACCATATGGACAACTCAATAATGTATAGAAGATAAATATAAGAAAATACTTGAGTCTTACAGAGGACCGATACAGGGTTAGGCTGAGCCTCCGAGGACTCTTCCGGAAATAGAACTCTCTCCCTCACTCCCAACTAGGCTAGCACTACTCTACATCTTGAAGTGTGGTGAAGAATGGCTCCTTGGTGGTGTGTGTTACAAGTGAGGGACTACCTCTTTATTTATAGGATGACACTAGCGACAGCAGCCTCTAAATAGTCGATTTGGTACTAAACATGCAGCTACTGCTCATCCCTGTGCGCGTAGGTGCTCATAACTTGTCCTGGGCTGCCCCTGCGTGAAGCCCATTGCCTTAGCGCACGCCACTTCTGTGAGGTGGCCGCCCGAGAGCTGCTCAGTCTGGGCCCAACTTGCAGCGCGTGGCAGAGGCCCAATGGCCAAGACCGTCGCTGGTTCCTGCGTGGGCAAGTGGGTGCCGCGCCCCTGACCAGGCTGGTTGTTCTGCTCGCTCATTCGTGTGTGGATGGATGGCTGGGCTGTCGATACCGTGGGTCAATGGAGAACATGTGGGTCCACCAGCTTGACAACAGAGCTGCTGCTGTTGACGACATTTTGGTGTTGGCAGTTGGCACGTTGACTTCCACATGGGAGCTGCTCGTGTCCCATGCATACCACTCCCAAATACATGTGCAAGCCACGTACAAATATATATATGCACATATACACGTATATATCCTCTTTACTATATTTATTTTATATCTTCAAGCTCCGTATAGAGTCTATGAACAATGGATCATCTTGACAAGCTCTTTGCATGGTTGCACTTCAAATTACATTTGAGATTATTTTGCATTGATGATTATTAAATTATTTCTTCGGTCAAACTGCGCCAAACTTGCGTATACTCAAATAATGCTAACTTCTGCATATTTTAGACATGTCCTGCAAAACATTAAGAGACACCAAAACTCATGGAATCATGTTAGGTATAAGACCTAATTCTAAATTTGGTGTTCTTTTTAGCACATATTTGGCGGTTAAAATTATGCAATAAGGACTGTCAACATGGTCGTGCTTTTTTCTGCTGTTCACTTCGGCATGGCCCCCGTCCTAATAATCTTCAGGCTATAGAAGGATGCGACTTCTACTGGTGGATCGATGGTCGTGACAAGTGGGATCGCCGCGTTATGTACTTTCCTTATGACCCCTGGAAGAGTGTTCCGTACAGTGAGTTTGTTCGATGGGTGCCTCCGCCGACAATCCTCCTGTGATAAACTCTCTTCAGATGTGGTGGGTCCCAACGGAGCAGAAAAAAAATCCTCCTAGATGCCACTATGGCAAGGAGGCGGTACTCCAAGAACCAAGCAAGGAGGGAATTTGATCCCTTCTTCCATTGTGGTCAACGTGGCGCCGTAAGTGTTCATTCGATTACTATTCCATTTTGCGACGTCATTTGCGTTGATGACATTATAACAATTTGGTTTGAACATTATGATTTGTAGGGTGGTTTCCCAGCTTGTTCGTTTGACGAGTACATCTATGAACCGAAACCACAGTGGCCTTCCGAAGAAGAGATTAAACAATATGTACTTGGCAACCTTCCATGGCCATGCTTGACAAAGCCGGCCCCAAAGTGCCAGTGTGGCATTTTGGCTCACGAAGGAGTTGTTCCTTCGGAGCTAGGGAAAGGCCTCTTTTGTGGCAATGCTTATGGAGGGCCCAATGAGTTTTTGTGAGTTGACTAACTTAACCCCTTAAATAGTTTTTGGAATAGAGTCTACCGATTTTGTTTCCTCGCTGAATTTTGTCTATTTCAGGAGGGGAAGACATGCGATAGGAGGATTTCTCGGATCATGGAAAGATATTGGTGGAACTCAAATTGGATGGAAAGGTCCATTCGCCCCACTTGCCTGAGTCCATGAGACTAAAACTGCACTCCTATAGGGAAAGAACCCGGTTCAAGCATAGTGTTTGTAACCCCTCTCATGGCGAGACATTTAACAATGTTTTGAATGACTATGAGCGGGAGGTGAGCCCAAGACCAAGACGGAGGAAGGGATGGCTTAGGATGCATGACGAGGAGGAGATCAGTAGGTTCTGGCGCCAGAACAAAGCACGCTATGATCAAATGGACGAGGATAGGAGGAACGAGACTCGCCATCTCCAAAGGTAGATATGGAAGGGCCAGAACTGTTGGCGTGTTGAGCATGGTAGGGCCCCAAAGGAAATCCCAAAGGATTTATGTCATAAGCTGTGTGAGTACTTGAAACTAAAATAACTTTTTTGACTCGTTCATCTTGCATTGGTTCCCATTAACAATTGTTCCATTTTTGTAGTTCCTAATTCGCCACCGAACGACGGTCATCTCCCGGCCCCGGACCCGGTCCCTAAGGAGGTGGAGGAGGAGAGCGACGACGACCCCGCTTATGACTGCAACTACGACCCCGACGCCCCGCTGGAAGACTATGAGTGGAATTATGAGTATGACAATGGGCCATCGAGCTCACCCGACTGGGTTAACTTACCCCACAAGTTGATTAGCGTTCTCTCTTTTGTGCATTTGGTCCAAGATGCCTGTGGAATGGCATTTGGTAGATGGTGCTTCGAATTGCTGTGGTGGTGCCTAAAACACTTTTGCATTTAGTGTGGTGATGGTGGGAACACTTATTTGTGTTTGCTTGTAAGACTTATTGATGCGATCTCGAATGGTTCACGAAACGAGCCCTTAGCCCGGCTTGTTGTAATTGTGGATGCTCGGTGATTTTCGATGATGATGAACTTGTGTTTGTTTGTGTTGTGGCTTCGCTTGGCTTGGGTTGTTATATTGAATTGTGGTTAAGAAAAGGTTCGGGAAAGGCATATCGCACAAAACCTTTATATGAAGGTCTCACATTGTGAAGCCCTTGTTGTGGCATGGTGAGGCCCTTGTTGTGGCGCCAAACCATTTTGCAACTAGACTCGCCTATGTTTGTTTGTTGACGATGCCTTTTGTGGAATGGCTTTTGTTTGTTTGTCGTTGGGAAGAAAACTTGTTTCATGGAGAGAAGGGGAAAATTGTTGCATCCAAAGAAAAAAATTTGAACAAAAATGTCATGTTTTGGCATTGCGAACTTACACTTTGTACAAGTCCTGCAAAAAAAATCTCGTCACGCCGGGAGCTTTGGCGCGACACTATAATTGAATTTGTAGTCTGGTTTTGTTGGAACTGGATGCCCTCGACATGCACCAGTCGCGCCGGGAGCTTTGGCGTGATGGCGATCGTGCCAGGAGCTTCGGTGCGATGGGCCTCGCTAAATTTCCTGGCTTCCGGCCCCGGTCTCGAGCGAGTTTGGCGCGACCAGGTCGTGCTAGAACCGTTGGCGTGATGATCCAGGGCATTTTGAAAATGTAGTGTCATTTTTTTGACTAAAATGATAGATTTATTCATAGTTTCTTTTGACTAAAATGATAGATTTATTCACAGATTTATATAAGCCATCACATAAATTCCATCACATGGACACAAACCATTACATAGTCATCACATGGACACAAACCATCACACATTTATAAAAGTCCAAGCTTAAGCTCAAGCTTATAACCATAGAACTAACAAAACAAGCTCAAGCTCACACATTCACACATTTATAATAGTCCATAACTTTCACACATCATATTGTTCACATAGTCCAAATAGTTCCATCACATAGGTCACATAGTCCACATAGTTCATAGATAACACAAATCCATCACATAGTTCATATAGTTCATCACGCACAAATCCATCACACACACAAATTCATCACTTAGTTGGGTGAGAACACTTGGGGAGGACGATGACGACGGCCTAAATTTGTGGGCTGCAGGTTTGGAGTGTAGCCGACGTCAATGCAGTTACGGTCAGTCCATTGTCGTCGAGTGGCTCTTGGTGGCGGCGACTCCTACACAACACATGAGGCCAAAATGGACGTGTATTGACATATGAACATGAGGTCAAAATGGATGCGGTTATGGTCATTTAGCTATAATTTGACTATGAACATGTGTATTGACATATGAGCCCAAAATGGATGTAGACATGGAGAAACGCACCTAAGTGGGATTTGGAGCATCATGAAGCTGTGACGCACGAAGCTCGTACGGTGGATCGTAAGGGTCATCCTCACTGGAGGAGTTCCCTCCATCGCCTTGCCCACCTTTAGGTCTAGCACGGGAGGAGCTCCCTCCAATGTCAAGCGGTGGGGCGTGCGTCGAAGTGCCTGCCCTAGAGCTGGACCTCCCTGCTGTCTGAAGGTAAGTGCGCTGGACATCGTCCGCTCTTATGTAACTCACCTTCTGTGCTATGCGTCGACTATATTTCATCACTTTCTGCAAACAATTAAAGGCAAACGGCAATGAAGTAAGTCATCATTACAATTGGAATTGCGTAAAACATCATTGATCGGGGTTGAACCTCTGCAAATTCTTGAAGGAACGAGCCTTCCCGGCCCCCAGCAAGTCCGAGATAATATCCAGCATCATTGGAGAGGAGAGCTAGTTGAGTAGCCTATTAATGCAGAGATGTCAAACCGTGGATTCAAATAGTCGAATGATGTAAGGCAAGTGGCTAAGGATTGCTTACCATGTAGTTCTCTACTGGAGCCCTTTCCGGCTGTATTCCCCTCCTCGTTGTGACATCATAGGGGTCTTCTTCGTCGCTGTCTTGCTCATCTGCTGGTATGCTTGACATCGGCGGTTTCACACGGACTCTTGTCGCTTTGTGAAGGTAGATGAGGTACTCACGGTACTCTCCTCTGTTGAAGCTGCCCCATCATCTAGATCCACCGCCTCTTTGTTCATCCATCCTTGGAGATAGCGCTCGTGTACAACCAGCCAGTCGTTGCTCCACCAAACCTTTTCTTCCTCTAGGTGCTGCAACGAGGTAAAACACAAGTATTAAGACTTTTTGTTAATGTTCAAGTAAAACACAAGCGCGGCACAAATGAATTAGAACTTGGCAAATGTCCAAGATTCTTACTTGTGCAACTCTCAGGTTGTATGCTTGTGGCCAATGAGCGGAAAATCCTATTTGTGGCCAAACTGCTTGCAGCATCTTTGGCTCTGGTGGTTCTCCACCACATAGTAGAAGATGAGGGGTGCATTTGCTCTCTAGATCAGCTGGTCGGCTTGAACTATTTCTGGAAGGCCTAATGTGGTGACGTCTTCCCTTTCATATTTTCTCCATTCAACTTGCACATGGAGACTAGTTAGTACATGAACAATAATGAATTACAGCAAACACTTTGGACTTATGGGTGGAAGTTAGTACCGCATTAGGACGTAGTACATCCAAATCATTGGAGTAGTAAACGTAACGGCGTTCAAGCTCAGCCTTCACCTCCTTTATTTCGCTCCAATGATAGCACACGGGAGGGCAAGAATCTTCTTTCGTCCTTGGCTGTAAAACAAACAACAATGAAAGAAACAAAGTTAGAGCATGCAATGAAAGAGAAAATAAGTACCGTCAATGAAATAGGAGATAATCACTTACTTTGATAGGTTTTCTATGTGGTTTCCCAATTGGAATGCGCTCCCAAATCCATATCTGAAGGAAGTAGCTGCAACCACCTATATTTGAAGTTTTTTCTGACCTCTTGCATGCCTCACACAACCGCCGATACAACCAGGCAAGTGTGGCTAATCCCCCTGCCTAAAGAGGCCGATCTCTTCCCAATTCTACCTTAGAATTGTTATCATCATCCAGGAGACAGTGTTCCCAGAAGAGTCTGGCATCAGGAAGGACCCCACCAAGTGCGATAGCCACACCTTAGCGTACCTCTCAACGACCTCTGGAGCAACATTTTCTGGGCAGCCATTGAAGTTGACTTTCAACCACTTGGAGCTCACACCAGAGGTCTTCTTGTCCTTCTTGCCCTCTCTTGGGAGGGGTGGCATGATGCCAGTGAAGTCTACCACAATCTCCCTCCAGCCTTCAGTGTTGACGACGCCCGACACCACAACACCGCTCACATGAAGGGCCAAGATGTGGCTCACATCTTCCAGCAACGGTGCCATCCTCCATAAGGAAGGTGGAAGGTGTGGGTCTCCGGGCGCCAATGGTCCACAAAGGCGGTGAGGAGTACGTCGTCCATCTCATGGAGCCCAGCAACAACGGCCCGAGCCAGATGCAGAAAACCCACCCTTGTGAGATAGGAAGCGTAGCGCTCATCCCACTTGAGGGGTTTGTGAGTGCGGGGACACAAAGGATTCAACACCTGCAAACAAGTAAACAATAAAACAATGTTAGATACAAACAAGTAAACAACAACACCTACAAATAAGCAAACAAGTACAAGTGTGCGTCACTTACCTTGCCCTTGTTGGCCATCAGGTGGGCTCGGTGCTCTTTGTCCACCTCGGGGTCAAGAAGGTCGTAGTGCCGGGGGGTGGCTATCCTGAAAATATGAAACAATAAGATACTGTTAGATATACATCGAAAAAAGAATACCTGTAAAGTGAACAAGTAGTATACATATATAGTCAACAACAAAATATGAAAAACAATGAAGTGCCTTTCTACGTTTTGAACCACTAGGACCTGCGCTTTCTTTAGCTACTTTGAGCACCTTCATGGCTCTATCATGAGTGGTGGTGGTATGACCGGTTCTATGGCATTTGGAGCAATGGACCTGACCCGGTGCCTCATTGAAGTCTCCCGAGCCATACTTATCTTTACCATAACCATTGGATTCGTCCATAACTCCTCGGAGCCACTTTTTCTTCCTCCTACCCTTCTTTGTCCTTACAAGATCGGGGTCTGGAACATAATCCAACCCAAGGTACGGTGGCCATTGTGTTGGATCTAGGTACAGCTTGAAGCTAGACTCCCATACTTTGAGAGTGTTTGACATGAGATAAAATGGAGACATGAACTTCTCATCTTCATGGTATATTCCCCTATATGTACAAGCCGTGATGACATGCGAGTAGGGGGCATGATAGAGTTGTGGAATGTTACAGGAGCATTCGACCTTCTCAAGGTCCACCTTGTAATTCCTGCCACCGTACTTCTCACCACCCGGAGTAGTGCCTCCAATAGAACATATATTGTATACTAGCCTTGATGCTCCATATGCATCGCCCACTTGGTTGTTAGATATCATCTCCGCAATCTCCAAGTATTTCCTACCGACTTTCCCGCATCTTTCTTTGGACCGATTGTCTATGTTCCATCGATTCACAAACTATACATTGCACTTCCTAAAAGAGTACTCCACAATGCCCAACATAGGAACTGCACGGATGCCTTTGAACACTTTGTTAAATGATTCCGAAGAATTGGTGGTCATGACGCCGTACCTAAGGCCACCGGTATCGAATGCTAGAGCCCATTTCTCCCTTTGCGACCTATGGTCCTTTAACCACTTCTTCGCCCTATCATTAGGAGCTTATCCAACTCGTCATGTGTCTTGTCAAACATCTCCTTGGTTCCACACCCACAAAGAGACTTCAACTTCTGCGCAACTTCCTTTTTCTTCTGGTGACGCCATATGTTGGCAGCAAAGTGCCTCATGCACCACCGATGCTCAAGTGGAGGCCATCCATCTACCTCCTCTCTCGTAGCTTTAAGCAAACCGTGATGTCGGTCTGAGATCATGCAAATCCTGTGAGAGGTACGGATGACATTCTGCCGCACATGCTTCAAGAACCAAGACCAACTATCATCATTCTCACCCTCGGCCAAAGCAAATGCTAATGGGACAATCTGATTGTCCGGGTCAACTCCAACTGCAATCATCAACACACCCCGGTACTTGCTTGTAAGAAATGTGCCATTGATGAGGACATCTCAACCATACATACTACTTCAAGTACCAAGCAACCATCATCCAACATACAAGATACAATTCAAGGGCCACTTACAAGAAGTCGTGCTAAGAAACTACAAGAGCAGGTGAATTCATTCCTAATTGATTTTAATTTTAATACTTCTGAGAATGTTATACTATCTAAGTGCTCTACTTTGGTTGTACTTAGGAACATACAAGAGGAGCATGAAGAAAATGGAGCATCGGACTTTATCACCGAAGTGCAGAACGGACCAGTGGATTCTATCACCATGGTGCAAAACGGACCAGTTGAAGTGCAAAATGGACCAGTTGAAGATCTGCTCGTAACTCTCAAATTACAGAAGCTATGAAGGCCCATGAGGACTCTTTGGAAAGCTTGTCAAGTCAGCTTTCCAACGCCACCAAGACCAAGTAATTTGGAGTTCACATCAATGAGAACCGAGTACTTTAGTACAGACTACTCTGAAGCCCAAGTGTCTGCCGAGTCAGCATGTTGGTACAAGTTCGTGTTCAAAAATGTACCAATCTACAATGTTTCGTGGTGCATGCTATACATGGTTGGAAACATGGTGAAGTTAACTTTCCAACGCAACTGACGGTATGCCATTTGGACTTCTCAAGTGGGAGTAATTGCCAAATTACTAAAGACTGCTCCAGAAGACCAACAGCCTCGCGAACCCACTTCAGCAGCCATTTCGTGGAGGCCTTTTCAGATTCTTAGTCTTTTCATTTCCATCTCGAATTCACACCTATCTAGCAGGGCTGTTGCTAGTATAAATGATCCCCTAGACCCATTGCAAACTCAAGACTTTGATAATTGAATTACAGAAACTTTGTTCAGCTGTGTGCTAACAAACTCCCAGAGAGAGATTCTCTACCCCTTTGCTCTTGTGTTTTCCTTCGCGGAGATTACAGAAGCGGCCGCGTCATCGGCACTCAATCCGTGCTCCTGATCTTCGAGTTCAGGTTGCGTAGGTTGGTTCTTTGAGAGAGTGGTTGGGCGAATCCTTGGTTCAGGCTGCCATATAGAGACGGTGGTTGGCTCCTTGTGCGTGTCATCAGGTTGCACTAGTTATCGCTGCTTGCAGCAAGTTATTGGCCGTTCTTCGGCTAGTTATCAAGATCGATCATACGTAGTGAAGATCGGGACAACAATCTCATCAGCCATCAACAAGGACTAAGGGCCGGCAATGCTTGAACGCCTCACATGACTGCAGAAAACACCAAAACACCCTCTACAGAATTGTCTTGGGAATGCCGTCGACATCATCCACTATGCGGTCGACATGAGGATACCATCTAAGGCCAGGATTAAAGTGTTTCATGGCACTTAGAATCCTACGCACTTGGTTGTACGCCTCCTTCCAATCACCCCACAACAACTGTATAGCGTGTTGCTTTGCCTGCCATGCCTTTGAGTACTTCATTCTATAGCCGGTGAAGCCCCGTATGGTCTTGATGAGTGACGAAACCGATGTGTCACTATCAGCCCTAATAACGGCAACAACACAATGGCCTAGGTAACAGGCTATGTTCTGTGGATGCACTTTCTTCACCTTCAAAGACCGACATGTGTGAGGTTGCTGAACATTTCGAATCTTCCATTTCTCATTCTTTATCTTTCGAGCCCACACTCCCTAACCACACTGAGACTTACGCAGGACGGTGTACCGCTTTGCCTTATCGCAGTGAGTCACTTTGTAAGGCCTGTGAACCCTCACGGCATAGTCCTGCAGAAAATACTTCACATGCTCCAGCGTATCACACCATTCCCTTCTTAATCTCCATATCCTCACTCTCTGGCACCTCATCTTCAAACATCGACAATCTAGTGTCACAAACTACCTCGTCCACCATACTAATGTCCATGCAGTTTGGAACCAAAGGTACCTCAACATGGACG